>JABCKG010007945.1:0-11268 GCA_018851835.1 Hypsizygus ulmarius | reverse complement strand
AATAGATTTATTTGCTCGCAACTACTCCGGACTTGTCTAACGACTTCCTCCTCTCATCTTCGGGAGCCAGGCATAGATTGTGAGACAGTCTGACTAAGACTTGTCGCTGGAGTCCCGCTCACGTGGCAATCGCGCTCACGTGCAAATTCAGTTAAAAAGCGATGCGCGTCAGACTTGGACTGCCAGCAGTCCGTTAGTCTTAACGGCCGCCTTCGCGGTCGCCATTCGCAGCGCTTCTGCCGAGCGAACCGTCGGCGCAATCTCGCCCGTCCTCCAACTCAACAGCACTGCACGCAGGTCAGCCGCCCATTTCTAGAAAGCCTGCTGGAGACGCCGCAGCAGGGCGCAGGCAGCCGTCAAGGTGCGATAGCGGCAGGGCTGCTGCAGGGCTTTTTGGACAGACTGCCGAAGTGAGTTTTTTTGCTGCCTCCTTGCCGTCGCTCCGACGCCACGTCGTCCTAGCCTGCTGCACCGCCAAGGCGCCTGGGGCGTACTCGTCTGACGGCTTTCCCTGCCCGGCTCAGCCTCGCCATCCTTCAGACCCGTGAGCAACTTGCAACCCCCGGCCTCAGCGGGGGCCTTCGGGCTTACCGGCAGTGCAATCGCTTTGGAAGATAGCTGTGGTACGCACCGTTGCCCTGGCGTCTCAAGGAATGCTGACGCTCCTGTATGCAGGCCAGAGGGCGCTCTCCACATTTTGCCCCGGGGTTTTGAATAGGTCAGGGGCTCAGCGAGAGCGATGCGCTCGAGAACGCGCTGCCCGAGAGGCGGCTCCAGGCACCCTGCCTCCTCTGGCATCAAACGCAGGCTCGATCGCGTTGCAAACAGTACCTGGTCGGCGATCGGCTACACGCCAGGCCTGTCGTGCTCCGCTGCACGTGAGGGCGCGACCGCAAGGCCAGCGCTGTCTGCCACGTATCCTGGAGCTGCAAGCGCTGGCGACTCAAGTATGAGCCGCACTGCCCGTGAGCGCGTAGCGCACCAGACTGCGAAGCCTGCCACGCCGTCGACCGTGAACTTCGGAGCTGCTGCGGCTGGTAGCTCCCACGCAGCATACCCACCCGATGACTACGAGCCCAAGCGCTCCCATGCACGGCGCCAAACGTATAGGATTGGCCTTCCAACGCCTCCGGCTGCTCAGGCATGAAACTGAGGCGAGTTGCCCAGCGTTATGCGAGCCGTCCCTACCGTGAGCCTGTCAGCAGACGCTCTGTAGGTTCCGCGGACGTGCCTGGCTGCTGTCGTAAAGCTCTTCGTTGGGGCGATGGAAGAACCAATCGCTCGCGCCCCTCAGCGGGGAAGGTTGGGCCGCCGCAGATACAGGCTCGGCCTGCGACCTTGGTGGGCCTGTTTGAAGAGAACGGTCCCCAGGCTTACGAGTTTCGGCGCAGCATTTGTGCTTATAGCATGGCGTCGGCATTCGCATTGCTCGGTGTGAAAGACGACACGGCCGTCGGCCTGGGGGTTGACAGCAACGCTAGGGCCTCCAGAACCCAACGCACCGCATCTACCCCGACGATCCCTAGGTGGCTCTGCAGCAGAGCCTGCAAAGCAACAAAAGCCTTGGGCTGGTCGCCGCGGCGACACTTCAAAACATGCCCTCGATAGCGCACCGCCGTGCCGCTGAGTTTAAACAAGTATTTTTTGAAGTCTTCCACCAGTACGGGGACGTTCGTGATGCGGAGGCTTGGCCTCATGTCCAAGAGCCCCCTCACGGCGGTGAACATGAATTAAGGAGTGTCCGGCTATGAACAAGACGATGGGGGAGATCGCATTGAGGATGCTGAAGGAATTATGTGTGGTGCAAGAATGGGATGGAAAAGGCATCATCAGCGTCCATATGCAGGGTAAGCGATAGTGTGAAGCGGTCTTCTCGCTCTACATCAATCCATCTCAAGACACACCTCTTCTCTCGAACAGACACCTGCTTATGGTCTTGATTTTTGTCTCTCTGATTATTAGGAAGGCATCGGAGCACAATTCAATATTTAAGACTCTTCAGAAGCGCCGTCTATTTGCCTGAGTCCAGCCAACCAAAGCAACAGATCACACAGCGGAGATTCTGATGTACATCCTCGTATTTCCTTCCTTATCTCAATGCCGATCAGATGATCGATCAGTTCCTGTCCACGATCAGAAAAGACCGGCCCTAAATAGGAGTCAGAAACAAATCTAATTGAAGTAGCTTTTGTTGACTCTCTGGGTCTTCCATTGTTATCCTGTGTCTGACTTAAGTTTAGGGCCGGTCTATGTCAGGTGACTCCACGTGCGCAATCCGCTCCACACGTCATTTTAAACCCAGATCGACCAGTCTGTCTATAAACAGTTTGCCATTACATGTTCTAATAGACAGACAAGGTTACCAGTCTACTTCAAACGGCGAATCCCCTCCTTGCCCTCTACCTTCTCCTCCCAAACAGCATACGACATGTCCGCCACCTCTGCCTTATGTTTGTTGCTCGCAACCATCCACCAGCCCTCACCGCTATTTCCCAGCGCCTCCCAAATCCCCTCCCAAATCCAGCTACAACAGCTCCTGCCACCGTTGCCCATTGCACCACAAAATGCCTTTAGTAAGTGCTCCTTCCCTTGTCACAGCTAAGACGGCCCCACCATGTACTAACTGGTCACTATCAATATTTCCCAGCCTTAGGACTTGTGTGCAACAAACCCGCCGCACGAGTCCTTTATTGAAGACAAAACTGCCCACCCCGACAATTTTGCCTCCGCCATGCCCCACTACACCACTCCGTGCACCTAGCAAGCAAATCTATGCAAGGATTGAGTTGATGAGATGGTATTATGAGGAGGCAGGATGTACCTTCGAGGTGAGTCGATGAAGATCACAGTCCCGCCAGCTCTGCATGACCTGCCCAAGTACTTTGGAGCACAGGGATGGTGTGGGGAGATGGCAGGTAAAGGCAACTTGTATTCACCTATGCTCGTGGAGTTTGTTCTCCTTTTCAAATAGTCCTTACAAGTACTGTCCTGTAGTTTACTTTTCAATATAAATCCAATGATGATTTTATTCCCCTCGAAATATTAATATTGCATGTTGGCTGTTTGACTCTGAATACTCAATTTACTTGAATAGTACCTGTAATGTGCACTCCCGTTCCGAGTTGATATCGCTGAAGCAATTGCAAGTTTTACTATGGCGCCTTGGGCAGTTTGGCGCTCATCCAATTTGGGACGCTGTCACCTGACGCCGGAAACTGCCGCGATCAAAATTGCCTTTTTGAAATTAAAGTTCACTGCGGAAAGTGGATAACTAAATACAACAGCATCACATGGCATTATTTACAATTGTTTACACCACTAACAAAGTCCCTTGTAATGTTGGAGACCCACGCATCGTCTTTCTGCAGCTTCACCTCGTGTTGACTTTCAATCCATATCATGCCTGCAGTCACCCTGCCTGTGTTGAGCCCGGAATTCCGCAAAGTCATCCCAAGACTGCCAAATGCACCTGCGGACCCTCCTACCATTGACGATGCTGCTAAATCGTGCGTGATTGCATTTCGAGCTCTTGATACGCGCCGTATGTTCCATTGTTGTCTTCGATGAGTTTGAATTATTTAACGGCTTTGAATAATAGTACATACCGATCATGATGTCACCAATGGCGATATTGTACAAACTGTGCAATATCAGACCAAGGTCATGGCTGAAATTGCAGGTGAGTGCATCAGCTGAACCTTTTGCTCATCGAGTCGATCTAACGCCTTCCTGATCCAAGGCGGTGAGCCACCTTGGTTCGAAGCTTCCATGACCCGAGTATTGGACCCTTTGAATGCTAAGCTTGATGCCCTTGTGGAGGAGGTGAGGATGGTGAGGCGCATGGCAGCTTTGGTGAGCAAATATTTGTACCATGGCTGCTCTTGATCCTCAACCTTTCAGCAGTCTTGGAATCGGACGCATGGCATTACATCGGATGCCCTGCTTCAGGTAGTTCCTTTTCCTGATGGCTCGGATCCTACTAAGGAACCTGTGAGTCTGTATCCCGTGTGTGGAAGCCATTGCTGTGGTCCGAAATCTTCCTCTAGCACAACCTACCTGCCATTACATCGGTAGGGATGGTTCGGACGTTGGGGTACAACAACAAGGAGACCTACTTCAAGAACTATTTTGAAGATGAACCAATCCCTGCTGCTGCCCAGCTCAATAATTGGATCATTGAAGCCATTGGTGTCAGGCGTGATTTCTATTGATTATTTCTGTATCTGCATGCTTTGGAATTCCTTGACTGTTTTGCTACTTTGTATCTACAGCAATTGCCTTGAAGAACGTGTTATATTTTGCTTGCATCCCACGTACGCCTTACAGACTGTCCACACCATATGTAATGTTATGGACCAGCCAGAACAATACCAAAGTCGGCGCGGGTATCGTTCACTCAATTCAGCTTTTGTATCTTCTACCTGCTGCTCGGTGAGCGTGCGGTGATTTTGCTTCCTGGTGGCTGGTAGCAGCACCTCAAACCCCACAACTCTGCAACTTTCTCGGCGCCGCCTCGCAACGAACAACGTTGCAAGACCCGGATTCTTCGCATTCAGGAAGAACGTGGAGGACACCACGCCGAGTCCCGGCGATCATGCTGCCCTACGGTGACTGGGAACCAATTTCGCCACTCGGATTGGCGCGTACCCTCCTACGACTCAGTCACCTTATACAGAGAAGCTTCGTGTATTTCGCAGCGCCTTTCAATTTACTTTTCTATCATCATCTATCACAACTAAGTGCGAATCGGGAGATTAGCAGTTTCCCCGGATTGTACCGGAATGCAAGATCGCACTCAGTGTCTAGTTGGATGCTTGTGGGGCTCAAAGTGTTGACCCGAGATAAAATTGTATGAAGAGCGGGGAAACGATGATAGTGTGCAGGGCTGGGTGAGACGGTGTTCCATCAGATGCCGATCCTAAGTTTTATCCTCAAAATCCGGCGCGACGAGACTGCGGATCTGCACCGAGTTGAAGAGACAAGCAGAGCGCCGCCAGAGGAAACTGACATCAATAGCCTTCGACGCCCCGGGATGTAGACATTCATCTCTATGAGGCGACTAAGATTCAAAAGCGAGTCTAAGTCCGAGTAAGTTCTCGCAAGGGAGAATTCTCACCTCCGTAGGTTCAACCGTCCCATCGAGGCTCACCACTCCGAGCATGACGAGAGAGGCGCATCGGGATGCGCCATAAGCGCCACCGACGTGCACTCGTTTCTCCAGTCAGCGTCAACCATGGTGCATCGACATTTGCCTATTGAGCTTGAAATAACGCTGTATGAAGCACGAGCAGCGATATGAGCGATTGACCATAGCCGAGAAACGGAGAAACGCACGCATAAGGGAAAATTGACTGCCTCGCGCACAGCGCGCCCGTGACAGCACCCAGCACTGTCATAAAATCGCTGACATCATCTACGAACCCATCAGCTCCCATAGTCATACTACGCGCTGCATCGACTTCTCGCCGTCTTGATGAGGAGAAGTACAGCGGGTAGATTTCGGCGCGGTGCTTGGTGGGGAAGCTCGTGCTGAAATCAACGTCAGTGTTCGGGTTCCGCCCTGCAACGAGCGTGCTCGCATCGGGAAAGGGAACCGTAGACGAGCGGCACAGACGTGGGATATCCATAGATAGCAGGGGTACAGGCAGGTTTCGAGGCGAAGGACATATCGAAGGCATCAGGCTGTACAGTGGAGCCTGTCAGTAGGGCATACGCTTGCGCGATAGGAAGTTCCGGCTCTTGGACCGCTGCACAAATAACGAGACAACTGTATTAGTGATTGACATTCCACACCGACGAAACAGAAAGACGCACATCTAAAAGGAATTCTCGATAGCCTCGCAAACAGCACCACACCCTCAATGTAATTGTTAGCACGATCTGTGAGCCCATCCACCCCTTCAACACGTGTAGGCATTTTATCAATGCTTGGCGAATACCGCCGCACAGTGCATACAAAGTTCAGGATGTTGGGCCGCTATACGAAGAATGAGGTGGCTGCTTGAGCGATTGGGTTCACGAAGCCACAAGAAACGGAAGAACGCACGTGTAAGGGACAACTCGATAGCGTCACGTATAGCGCATCCCCCGACAACGCTCCCAAGGCATTCACTAGCACTGTCAATGAACCACTGCGCCTGTTCAGCACTTGTAGCTGCTGTGTCGATGCCTTCGGGGCATATGGTCACGCGGTTGAAAGCTCTGGCTGTTGAGCCCTGAGTGACACTGTACAATGAACAAGGCAGCGATGTCAGAGATTGACTTCCTATAGCTGAGAAACAGAACTCGAACTCACACGTGAGGAAGAAGGCTCGACCTTTGTATGCATCTCACTGTCCTCGCTGTCCTCAGTAGCCCTCCCAATGTACTCGCTTTCTCCCTCTACGAGCTCACCCAAGCTACGCCGATGTCTTCAGTAGATATATGCGCAGAGATTGAAGGTTTGAGGCGCATGATGAATGCAGGCATGGGTTGAATGTGCTGAGGTAGGCCCATGGAAGATGAACATGATGAATAAAAACGTGTAAAGATAGACGTACATTGATTGCCACCCGGCTCCCTTCTCATGTTTTCAGAGCCCATACGAATGTGGGCGGTCGCAGCACGGACGTCGTGCGCCCTCCTACTCGGGCTTGTCGCTATCCAGTTGGGAAAGATGAGGTTGTGCTAGAGAGTGTTGATACGGCGAAGATGACAACGGATGGCGAGTCGGAGAGTACGACATTGGAACGCGCTAGGATTCGGTGACACTGTCGAAGGACGAGCTGATCTGGCAGCTGCAAAAGACGCCCCGGAGGCATTCGACGGATTGGATCAAGCGTTCCTCTTCCTTATCGTTCAAGGCTCCTCTTGCTCCTCGGTCAGACACACTATGGACAATCGGTCAGCGAATACCATCGGCATCGTTTGTTCCTTCATACCTTCAGCTTCAGGTTCTCAGTTCTGCTCCCTCGCTCCACCAATGCCCCTGCCGTTTCCTCAGGCCCGTTCTCCATTCTCCGTCCAGGCATCATCAGCGGCGCTCTTGCCTGCTTCCTCCATATGGCCCCGCGCCTCGAGAACGGATGCGCTCACGATCATCTCTGCGCTACGATACCGGGAAGTTCTGACATACCGATGGCTCGAAATATTTTTGGGCTGGGTTGTGATGCCATTGGGACGAGGAACTTGCGCAGTTGAACATTGCAGGTTAGTAGGGGTTGGTTGAAGCAGGAACAGGTTGTTTGGTCAAGGGCGTGGGCTTGGATCTGCCGGGGAACGTGGCACACTGCTGGGGATTGAAGTTGCGACGGTTATGTAGGTCATGACATGCAGGTGCGTTTAGCTCAAGTTTGGGTCCACCAGAGCTATACTGACATACACATTTGATAGCTCCAGGACTATGCACCGCTCATTGAAATTCGCTCCCGTATGCACCGTGGCAGTGCCCCTCGCTGGAGTCACTCCCGTTACGGACATCCAGTCAACACCGAGCCCATGCCTCGTTTGTTCACCTTCATATCTGCGATCTGTGAGTCCTGCTCCCTCCTGCCATTCCTATGCGTCTCTCCTCACACTTGCTCCTTTCAAGTCAACATCTATTCTTTGCAACCCTGTCACCCGTTCCTCGCCATACACTTTTACTCTTCCCGAGGGCGTCAACGACCATGAGTTAGCACCAACGCCGTGCCCTTAGCCGCTTTTCGCGCACCAGAGAGATCGCCAGCGAATCTCGCCAGACGCAGGTATCAGAGGACTTGGACGCTGGGAGCATCGACATGGGAATGAGGTCTTCGTGCAGTCGATGTGGCTGGTTGCTTGGGTGATGTGGGTGTGCATGTGCATGTTGGGCGATTTGATGGGGATGCGAGTCGGGGATCGACGACTTGATCTTGAAGATGGCGTTGCGCGCATCTGAGGATTAAGGTCTTAAGGGCCGCTTTTGAATTGAAGGTGCGTTTGATTCGAGTTCGTCGAGTCCGTCGAGGTCACACTGATGAAGAGTCCCTTGCATAGCTCCGGAGGACGAGGTGTCCGCGTGCTCGTTGGTCGTTGGTTATACTCGACTTGGGCGGAGAAAGTGCATGGCCCCCGCACGACGACACGGCGGGCCATGGACCTATGTACCTGCGCTTATTCGTATCCTGGCGACTCGCAACCAACGCCCGCACTCCTACTTGCGGCCTTTGTCGACTTATTATTGTAACTTACGACATCAACAGCCGCCTTTTCTTGGCTGTCGGGTGCTGGTACTTCGACGACCTGATTGAATTTTGTGGTCATCAGGTCGTCTACGTCGAGGCCATATGTGCGTATGTTCGTGTTTCCTTACCTATCTATCTATCTTTCCTGCGCTGACCCTGATTATGATTTTTGTCAAGCCAATATTGCTTCTTTCATGTGACACAGCGCACATGCATCGCATACCATACGCGACTCCTTCGACAAAATCCTTACTCGAAGCTTCCGTCGCCCTTGCGAAGTCCCACAAAGGTACATCCTTCCCTCGAGGAATCGTCTATACGACATCTATATGAACAGCCTCGGACGCTCGATATCCATGGTGATGGGATGGTGCGAGGAGTACCAGCCACAATGGGCGCGTTCCCGCTGAGGCTGTTTGACCCTTGTGATCATTCTGGCGAAGCTCGGCAGTCGGATACCAAGTTGGGAACGGGATGGCCTAACATTCAGTCCTGGTTATGTTCCTCTCAAATCGACCCCGACCGAGTATGCCGCACTTCATCGCCCGGGCACCGTGCTCCTCTGGTCGTCGGTTCGTGCTGCTACTCGTCGTGACGCGAAGGCAACGGACTTTGTCGTATGGGGCGGCCGCCAGGGATCTCAGGATGAAGGGCAGGCATTTATGGACGAAGATTCCGTACGGTTAATGTATTTCTCTGGGTATGTTCAACGTAAATTGGAGTCGACTTTCTCATTAAACTATGATTGCATTTGGTAGAGCTCTGGTCTACGTATGATGTCCGAAATTTTCGAATGTCCCCGTAAATACAAGCATTGACTATGTCGCATCTCGAACGCATGATCGGACTTGTGTTCTCAAGCACTCGCTAGCGGCTCGAAGATCTTTGGTCCATGCTGCGTTTCAGGTCTTACACCCGGAAAATTATCTTCACCGCGCTTAGACTATCTCGATCCCCCGCGATGACGAACTAAGATAATTATCTCAACTGCTGCCGGACATTTTGCAGCCACTGTTAACATAATTAGATTGATGGATCCTACCTGAATCATCGCCGCCATTGAGTTAAGTTCTTGCTCGACGATCCGCCATCCCGTCATCATCATGATGGTGGCATAAGAGCTGATCTTATCATCACATCAAACCGGTTCTGAGGCAATGTATCAGTTGACCAATGAACTGAGAAACAAGCAATACCGAGTCATCCCGGTGGTGTCGGCTATCTTTAACGAGCTGCGACGAACCAACTGGTTGGCGTGGGCCGTTCAACGGCATGTCCGAGTTCGGAGAACTTGGACATATAGTCAACTCATTTGTTTTATATGAGACCCCACTCTTTCCCTGTGCCTTCTTTCCATACTTAATGTGGTGGAGGATTCAATATTAATCTCATCGCCTGCGATCACCTCATGACCGGTGACCGCGGAACATTGCATGGTTCGTCAACTATGTCGTCAACTTCGATTTCTAGTCTACATTGCCTATACACCCTGTCGGTTGCTCAGCCTCTCATCTCATTCTTAGCCACCTCAAACCCAATACACGATTGACAATGCCTCCGTCAGACTTCGCCAAAGCCAATGTCGCGCAGATCCTTGAGTGGCATCTCACTGACGAAGCTATCCAATTGATTGCTGGAGTTGGCTTTTGGCACACGTATGTGGTGCCTAGACTTGGTGTCCCAGCCGTTAAGGTCGCTCAACGCCGTTTTCTTTGCGAGTGCAAACTAATCTTTTCCTGTTTTGCTCCAATTTAGGTCAGCGATGGACCCAACGATGATGAACCGCTCTGCTATCTCTTGCGTATTATTCTATATCTCTGGAGTTTCGCACGCCCGCAAGTAGTAGCAGGGGTACCACATTCCGACGAAGACATTTTACGCTCACTCTCCGGGGTCTGGCTTCCCATTGGTTCAATCTCCCGCCGCGAATTCAGCGCGCGCATCCATCAGCTACTATGTAGCCATTCCGAAACCATCATTCGCTGCAAGAATGTGATGGAATACCATCCCCTACTTGCTCTACACGCCTACTTGGCCGTTCAAGCGTTCGGATACAAATTGGTGACTGTTATTCCTAATGCTGCCTTCCTGCAGAAAATGCTGTGCACAATGCAGGACAAGGTTAACGGGGACGGAGATACAGAAGACAACTCGCCTGCCAAACGTTGATTCGAGCATTCTAGGTTTGATGGCCTGTCAGGTATTGTGTGGATGTTCTAGAAGCCGACACATCATGGGCGTACACGCACCTCATTGACTTGGACCTCTTGTCCAGTCGTGGTGATTCTGTGTACTTCGACACCCGTAGTATAGGTCCTCTTGTAGGGGCTTTCGTCCGCGGTGTTTGTCGTCATTCCTATATCTCTTCTACCTGCCCTTGACTAGAGCACGACCACCACGGTTGAGCAGCAAGAATATCCGAAATTTTGACCACCAAGAAATACTACCGCAAGCTATAGAATGACTTGCCCTATGGAGGGAGCATATGAAGTCACGCC
The DNA here is from genome assembly GCA_018851835.1 of Hypsizygus ulmarius. NCBI lineage: Eukaryota > Fungi > Basidiomycota > Agaricomycetes > Agaricales > Lyophyllaceae > Hypsizygus > Hypsizygus ulmarius. The sequence continues at coordinate 587 of JABCKG010007945.1, read as the reverse complement.
TTAATTACTGTCCTAGAGCTTTTCGAATTAAATGGCATCGCCGTTCGAATTAAATGTGGAAAGCGAAAACCCTGACGGTCGTGATTAACAAGCTGACCATCGAAACCCGCGTGACATATCGTGACATCACTAAATCGGGGAGAATGTGGTATAACGTGGTAGTTCTCACGGGTGTCTGCCAGGTTTGATGGCTGTTCGCAATCAGTTGCAATCAATTGCGAGTGGTTGAACCACTCGTAGTCCAATGCAAAGTTTTCCGAAGCTCACAACCAAATGCGAGCATCTGTAAGGTTATTACCCCAATATAAGTCAATGTGAGATCGTTTTAGACTTGTGAGGTACGGCTCGATACTCATAGGAGTGACGGATACCGATACCGATTCTGAGTTCGAAATTTACCACGTGACTTCCAAATCGGACGCGTCAAACGCTCGCGTCGTGCTCTGGAGGCTCCAAACTGCTCTTCCTGACACTGATGCTGTATGCCCTGATGTCTTATATGGGATATGTTTAACAGGGGCACCACTAAATGTATATACCATGCTCTCCAGGCTCATTTCCAGCTCACAGTATGCAGACTCATTGTC
>JABCKG010007943.1:0-11334 GCA_018851835.1 Hypsizygus ulmarius | reverse complement strand
GTTCTCATTGGCAAATGCAATAATAGGTTCCAATATTGCACAATGGTCTGCAACAGGCTCTTGAAAGATATACAATTGTTGAGGGACCATGAAGGCATGAGTAGCTTCAATACCAAATTTGGTCATAAAGTAATTGTAGCAAATAATATGAAAATGAGTACATAAATCATGAGATGGCAGTTCATTGAGAATTTTATCACTTGAGGAAAACATACAAAGATGACGATGAAATTGAAACTGATGAAGTATGTTATTGGCTAAAATATGTTTAGGCAAATGTCCATGTGTCATATGTAACACATGCATACATTCAGACAAACTTTTGAGAGACAGGTGAAGTAAGCTCTGAAGATAATGAGTTGCTTCTGAATAAAACCACATGGGATGAAGATCAGCATAAGGCAATGCATTAAATTTAGAAAAGCAAGACAGAGGATGGAACTCAGCAGAAGCAATATGAAGAGGAGTCAATTTCAAGACAGTTCTGTCACACAAGTTATAGACAAAGAATACATCCTTGCAATAATAAGAGGAGAATGTGTGCTTAGCCAAACAGCACACAGTGAAGAGTGATGACAACCATTCACAAATGGATTCAGGTGTGATGAGAATGTCATGATACAGGTCAGGATGATAAATGACATCTAAGGGGCCAGAGACAGAAGTAAGAGATACAGGGTGCGGCAGCTTGGTCAAAGGAAACATCATAACAATTTATAAAAGTGGTAAGCCACTATGAAATTTAAAGTGGTAAGCCACTATTTGTTTAAAGTGGTAGGCCACTAAAATTGCGAACGTCAAGTGAATACAATGATGGCAAGAACTTCTGGAGCTCATGCAGCTAGCAGCAACAGCGGTAGCAAGGCAACCATGTGACAAACGAATACGGCTGACCCGAGGAATGCTGACAAAGACAGACCCGGTGTTTGCTGAAAACGAGTTTGAGGGAAGTCGAACGATTCACGTCCAACAGAACCCTCCCTATGACTACATCATAGAGTCAGGGAATAAATCAAATCGAGAGAAGGGAGAGGGAGGAAAGTTCACCTCATATTTCCTGCTCCTGATGGTCTGTCATCGCGATACTGCCGTCCTCGACCCTTGCCAATCTAATCAATTTTTCGGCTTGCCTTTGGCGTGTCCAATTCGCCCAGGGAATGATCTTTCGCATGATCTGCGACGATGACCTCAGACACCGAAATCTGACTTCAAAGCATAGGAACTCGACGGATTTTGCTGAATCTTTTTTTCCTTGCATGAAGATGGAGATATATTGTTGGCAGGTTGTGCAAAGGTTGTGTTCCAGGTGCTCTGATAAGCAGATCAGCATAGAAAGTGCTAAATTCACTTCCTAACATTCTGATCAAAAAAAGTAGAAGTTCTATAGCTTCTTCTCTTACCCTTGCTGCCTAGCATGAGTAACTTACTATGGAATGCCCAAAGGCTTGCTTATCCTCATATTTTTGTCTCAGGAGGTACAATTTTTTTTATTCCCAGAGTGACAGGATGATTCCTTGATTTTGAAACTAAGAAAGACCTTGCAAGCTTGAAACTTTCACGGAACATGACTACTTACTCCTCCATATACTTATATCTTTTTTTGGACCCGCCGTTCAATGGGCAAGCATGCAAAGAAATAATTCACGTTCAGCCACAGCCTTTGTTTGCACAAGTTACATTTGTTTGTTCATAGTTATATTTTCAAACTCAGTTAGGTCCTGGCTGAGGTGCACATATAGAATGACTGCCTTAGTGGTAGACTCGTAACCAGTCCCTACGCAGTGTACATCTATTTTTGGTGCATCAGACAAACAATGCCAACTACTTCCAAAAAAGGTGGTGGAGAAAGAGCAGAGAATGAAAGGCAAGTACACTGTGTAAGGACTGGTCCAAACGAAGCCATTTTTATAAGGTCTCCCCCTGCGTGACGCCAACTCTGAAAAATTTTGATGTTTGGGCACCAAAAAATTGTCCTCTGAGTGATATCGTCAATCGCACTTTTAGAACGATTAGATTTAGAATATGTAGGTGTGAAAAAATCGAATTTTTTGATGTTGTACGACTTTAAAAAAAATACTACGGTGGTTGCGGGTGATGAGGAAAGGAGGAATTATTTGAAGACAAAGGTGGGTTTGGGTTGTAATGAACAAAATAGGTTGGTGGTACAATGCCGTGTGATGTTGCAGGTATGAGGCTTCTGTGATAGGGTATAGTTGGGGAAGAGAAGGGGGTAGTTGCAGAATAAGGTGTGGAGTAAGGAGGTGCGTATCTGAGGGAGGGGTGGTGGTAAGGTGTGTGAGTATGGTAAACAGGATATTGAGTAGGATGGAGATTGTACTGTCCAGGATATATCGCTTGTGCAGGTGGCCAACGCTGAGGAGGCATGGGTGCTGGTGTTAATGTAGGCGTCTGTGGGTGACTTGATGGCATCAATGTCAGCTGAGTGGCAAGCCTCGTTCTCTTTGCTGGTGTCTCCTGCATCACAGCTGTACAATCTTCAGCGTCTTGCCCTCATTTAGCATGTGGTTTGGGCTGCACAGGTGGTATGTTCATCTTTTGCATCTCTGCACAAAGATCTTCACCATACTTCGCCAACCATTTTCAGCTAGATCCCAGCAGCCGGTGCAAATCCTCAACCGACTTCATAGGACCAACAGAAGCCAGAATATCAAGTGTATCATCCTTCAAGATACCAGATGGACCAAAGAGGGCATCCGGAAAATCACGCCAATATACAGACACACGCCATTTGTGGAGTGCAACCCTCATGGTACGGTTTGGCTTGCCACATTTGATAGTCGCTGAACGAGATGGAGGTGTAGGTTTTGCAGGACGGGTGAAATTAAGAAGCGTTGGGTTGCAGATATCGCAGCATGGGACAGAAGGTTCTGTCATTGAGCATACAGTAAGTTCACAACATCTCCAAAGCCAAATTGTACTTACAATGTAGGGTCATGTCACCATAGATGCGTGCAAGGACATGGCGACAACATTTTCCAGATTGAACGAGGCTGTATAACCCTTCATCTTGTGCATCAACATGCAGTGGTACATCTTGCAGAAGTTCTCCCATGTCGTATGCACCATCGTATGCGCCACGAAGCTGACCATCTTCTATGGCATACTTTTTCGTTGCTTTTTCATACTTTTCAGACTGATGAATTGTCCTTGCAGGTTTGGCCTTGCTGGCAGAGTCACAGATTTTGTCCAGCTTTGAAAGGTCTGCCTCGTATGTCGCTTTCTTGACCAGCAAGACCGCTAGCCCTACGCGTCCTTTTCCCCGACCAGCATGCCCAGCCCTTTGAACAAATGTTGAAACAGAAGATGGAAGCTTCCATTGAACAACAACATCAATATCCACGATGTTGCAACCCTTTTACAACCGAGGTAAGCTGGTTTATACATCTGAGAGGTGAGGAACTTACCATTCCTGCGGCATCAGTGCATATTAAAATGTGAACGATACCTTTCTTGAAGAGCCTCATGACATTAGCATGGTACTCTGCTGTATATGCTGAACTATACGGTCAGATGATTCCTATGTTGCGAAGGTTCTCAGGTAGGCATCCGTTAAGCCTATCTTCGATGCCAACACTCCAGCTGACATTATTGCAGTATAGAAATGTCTTCTTGATATTCCCCGCATCTGCAACACCTTCAGGAATTAAGAAGTCGAGGTCCTCATATGTATTCATTTGGTTTTGAATTGCTTGGATAACGATCGACACATTTTCGTGGTCGTTTCCCAAGTTGACATTGACATAGTCATGAGAGTGGAACTGTAACTTGGCAAGTACATCCCTCCGAACACGGGGAGCTAGTGTGGCTGACATAGCGACTATTGGAGTTCCTTTTGGAAGTAATGCATGCAGTATACCCAGGCTGCCGTACTTCTTCCTGAATCCAGATCCCCAGTGGGAAATGACATGACATTCATCCACCACAACTGATAGGATACATCGAGCAAGATCAGGATTCTGCAGAACGTTACTGACAAACTTTCTGGATAGTAGCATCTCGGGAGATATGACAACAATTTGCCAGGTCCTGGTGCAGATTTTCTGTATTATAGTAAGCTATTGTAGGGTTTGTTCAGTGCAACACATCACCCACATCCATCACCTCACGCATACAGCTGCCATGGGCACTGTTGACTGCAACTGCCTTGAGTTTAAACTCATTCTCAAATATTTGAACCTTGGAAAGATATAGTGAGCTCAGCACTTTAGGCTATTTTTACTGGGCTAACCTGCTCCTGCTGCAGTGCAATAAGGGGTGAGATCATAAAAGTGACTTTCCCCTTGCTCTTTTCATGAGCATGTGGCCCAGCTGCCACTGCAGTCTTTCCCTTCCCAGTGTCTGCATGGAGAAGGACATCTTTTCTGAGGAGTTGTGCTGATATAGCTTCGGACTGAAATGGGTGTGGTATGTGCTCCCATCCAAATGTGCTTCATATTTTCTCATCCAACCCAACCAGATCTTCTGCTTTGAGAGCGTCATCTTGCAGCTTTCTCACATGCTTCCAGCGGGCTGAATTTTTTCTTCTGCGAGGCAATGCCATGGGAGTACAGAGATGTTTGAGTTGGTAAAAGGAGAGAGGAACTTTTCGATTGCCTCGTCACATGTTTTTCTTTATCTAAATTTTTGTGAAGCCATCAACTCTCTGCATTATCTAGTCTATGCCTCGCTATTCCAGCCCTGAACTCTATGACACCGATGAAGATCTTGAAGCTATAGAAATGCCCCTTCCTGCTCTGGCATTGGGCCTTGATTTGACAATTACTGCTCCATCCAATTTGCCAGTAATAGGGTCCAGTCCACTGTCATCACCTGAATCCAGTCCACTATCATCACCTATCACACCAGGTGTGCCTCTCTTCCAATGTGCAGAACCATCCAGTGGTTCTGCACCCAGTAGCCCAATTGTTGGCAATGTGCAAGAAAAGGCAGATCACCGACAGTGCAAGGCGAGCAACAAACAGCACGCGACTCTCGCCATCAAGGCAGCTGAAGCCAAAGTCTTGTGACATGCTCAGCACGTTGATGATCTCAATGCTATTTTCGACATGCTTCATGGTCGAGGCTTGCAATTTGGCGACCTCATGGAACATGTTTTCAATCCTGATAATGGACAAGGGAATGTTCGCTGGCATGGATTTTTCATGTGCCAGGGAGCTGCATCCAATGTTCTTACTTGGTGGATTTCCTCGAAGAATAGTCAGCCTGCACGGAAGAAGGTTCATGAGTGGGCTGTTAACTATGTATCATGCGTTGCTGCAAAAGAAGCTCGCACTGCAACTCGGTCAAAGGAACTCCAAATAATGCAACGGCCAATTGACCATACTCTTATAATGTCATTCAGCTTCTCTGCAATGTATGATCACCTTCGTGAAAGGCTCGCACTAATAATGATGCATATTTTCCAAGCATTCGCCACCTTGCCAAATGCCAGCAAGCATACTGAACAATGACACTCAAGGACATGAACGGTTTGTGCACTAGCATTCTGTGTTGACAGATGACTTACAGCTACTTTATTTATTAGGTTATTGCATCCGCAGTGCTTGCATGCCTCGGAGAGTATAGTCATGCCAATAATTTGGCCAAGCGAATGTTCGGGCTTTATCTGTATGTGACAGGTTCACAGCAGCAGCCTATGACCGTGCTTTCGACGCTAGGCCTGTCCGAGAGCTACTCGAACCTTGTTGCAACTTCATCTCACACCGGAAAGGAAGCATCAGCCATCATTGAACAGGCTAGTGCTGATGCTGTGCCACCTGAAGTCGCGATGGAGGCCAATAGAGACATACCAGCTGCTAACACTTTGACACCCCCATTACATTCTCGCACAAGTGGAGATGATGTCAGTACCAGTAATCCCACTTGGAAATCCACCTGCCGACTCCCTGGAACTTTACACCAACTGTCAAATGCAATGCGTGATATGGCACGCAGTATCGCAGCAACTGGATTATATGGCCTTGTATATGATAATATCAACATGATGTTTCGAAGTGCAGAGCAGATTGTAGGACGGCATGGTGAGACTCTTCGCAGTCATGACAAATTCTGAGCTGTATTGTAATGACTAATCACCATCATGTTCGCTCAGACTCTCAAGAAAATGGAACTTGCTCGACACTATTCCCATTGTTCAAAGCTCGAAAAGAACACATCAAACTTGCCGACTTTCAAGAAGCATTTTTTGCCACGGAACCTCTGGAACATACCGACATACTTCACACTGCAGACGAGCAGAAGGAGTTCAAAGAGTACCTCATTTTTATGATACTTTGCATCATTATAAGAAAAGGTGGTGCTTCATTTGAAAAATTTCAAAAGGAGCTCGAGAAACGCCAGCCGTACTCATCTGAGCAGATTGAGGTTCACCGCACCCACCTCCATCCACTACCAGCATGGCAAATTGACGAATCATCTATCACCGGCAATGCAGAAGTTGATCAAGCAATTCTTGATGAACTTCAACTTAAGTCAGTTCCCGATTTCTTCGAGTTTGTGCGGTTCATCGGTGGTGATCAGCTGTCGCTTGCTCACATGCGATCATTGGAGAACATTTGTGCTGGGCAGGAATCTGGTCCTCCAGGATTCTTCTGGGATGTCTGGATCCCGGGGCTCTTCCGCAGCAAGATAGCAGACATGCACGGGATGTTGGTCACTCATTGGGGTAAGCCTAATGCTGGTATACAAAACCCCGGATGCCTAGCCTTCCATAATGCTTGCCTTGATCACCTTCCAATCATCCTCACGTCCCTTCCTACCTTCCAGACATGCCGTGATCTTGTCTTTGTCTCATTGTATGCCCGTGTTCTACACTGTCTTCTCATCATCTCTGGAAAATCAAGCCTTGATGAGTACACAACCAGCGTCGATGACTGGGAAATACTGGAAGGCCATGCTCGCGAGATCTATGTGCACTTTGCAGATGCATCAGTTACCGATGAATTGCAATGGGCTTGGGAGGAATGTCTCAGCACTGCTCAAGCTGAAGCAGAATCATCGACTACTACAGGCACAGCATCAGCCTCAAGGTCAAAGAAAGGCAAGAAAAAGGATGCACCGAAACCAAACTTACCACCAGCAGATGGCGACATGGTTTTCGAGAACGCGATACTCTTTCTATGTGACACGCTCATCTCTCACAAGTTTACAGATGCTATCCAGGCAGGTGACTCTGGGCGTGTTCTACTTGTCTTGAAGGTGTGGGCACTAAGTTTTCACGGGAGCGGAAGAACAAAGTATGCATATGAGATGTTGCACGTCATTCACAATATGGCAAAGGTCTGGCCAAAACCAATCAGGTTGGTGTCAATCACAATTCCCTTTGGGTATTGAGCTCACCAGCATTGTAGGGACATCGTTCTCAATAACTGGCTTCTCAACCTAATGGGAAACTCTAATTCCTTTGTTGAGATGGACCTTGTGCAGGAGCATCTAAACTTTTGGATCAAGGTCAGTGAAGGTCAATACATGGTTACAAAACAAGAACTAACCATCCCTAGAAATTTTACAAGGCTCATGGGGCAAATGCATCATGGAAATGGCTCTACCTCATATCTCCATGTGTTAACGTCCTTTGAACACTTGCAAACAAGTTCAATGATGTCCTTGGAGCTGATCTTGGTACCCATCATACATCGACTGACCTCTCAGAGGATATCGAGATGCTCATGGACAGCCTGGATGAGCACAAGGTGTATCAGCTTCAAAAGGGAAGAACACTGGGCATTGACGACTTACCAGCCAAGGACATAATTGCCGTTGGCTTGCAAAACCTTACCGACAGTGCAAAGAGTCCATTGGATGAGTATAATGCTGCTTTCAAACGACTTCAGAGGTGGAGGCGCATGCAGCCAGTGACAGCAGATTCACCTGTAATGCCAGCTCACAGTCTGCCAAGTTTACCAGCAGCTCCCACACCAGAGCTTCCCATTTTGCATAAACTCGATACAATGAATGTTGATGACCCAGGTTTTGACGAGGTCAGCGAACTGGATGACACCGCCGAATTAGATCTGGAAGATGAGCCAACACTGGGGCGACTCACAGATGATGACGTTGCACTGGATATGGATGATATGAGTGCACTCTATGGTGAGGATGAGTTTGGAGAGGTTGACGCAGACGCGGCAGATGATGAGGATTTTGAGGAGGTTGGCGGCGATGTATTCAGCATCTACACGCAATGAGCTAGGGAATAAGCATGCAGCTTTCAAGTACTTATCTACTCTATTATCATGCAGCTGCCTGACAGTTAAGACCCGATTCAGAACCAAGGTGTACCAGTCAGGGAGCTGAGGATGCCAAACGAGGAGAAAGATTGTGCAGCGTGCCAGTTGCACCAAATCATCGAAATTTCGCTAAGTTCAGCATGACAAAGTGTGACCCTCCAAAAAGCGCTTCGTTTGGACCAGGCTCCTAAAACCATCCGTCTCGAACTGCTCGAAGGAGGCCTTCATCTGAGAGGCCACGATGATGTTTTATATGTGAAAATTTATCTAATCTTATCAGACCAAACATCAGACCAAACAATAGATAAACAAATAGAACTGAGCCTCTAACTCGCGGTTGAGCAGCTGGCAAATTGTAGATTCCTGACATCATCAGGATATTCAATTTGTTGCACATTCTGAGTCACAAAGTCACAGAATGGTGATATAGTCATCACTATCTTCCAAAAAAGGTTGTGCATTTGTAACTCTGTGACTCAAAGTGGTTTTTTGCTGACCCTATGGTAGGTCTTACTTATATCCCGATGATGTCAGGAATCTACAATTTGCCAGCTGCTCAACCGTGAGTTGGAGGCTCAGTTCTATTTGTTTATCTGTTGTTTGGTCTGATCCTTGGTCTGATAAGATTAGATAAATTTTCACATATAAAACATCATTGTGGCCTCTCAGATGAAGGCCTCCTTCGAGCGGTTCGAGACGGATGGTTTTAGGAGCCTGCATTTGGACCAGCCGTTTCACAATGTAACTTGCGGAGTCTGAAACGGCTGGTCACAAGCCTACCTTAGTGGGTGTTGCCCAAGGGGCCACCACCGGAGCAATCCGACGAAAAGACTCCCCTTGTTGGGTCTTGTTGTGTAAGGGGAGTTGTGACAATGGCAGTGCTCAAGCTAAACGTTCGGCTTTGCTGCTTATGATCTTATCATTAATTGATCATTGTACTGGATGGACACTCACGCCATGCAATTAAGCGCGACTTCAGTGCATTTTGCGCGAGGCTGCTCAAGGGCTTTTTACCCTAGCCTACTCACTGTTGTCTTCCATACCTTCTGTTCTTCTCACAATGCCAATGCAACTGCCTCCACCTACTCTCAGTCCTGTCCCAATAGCTTGTGCTCCTGGAGTTTCTTTGATGACAAGCATTGACCCCAACAACCGGAAGACACAGTATCACCTGTGACCTTTGCAGGACTATCATCTTGCTGACCGTTCATTGTTTGACTCAACTGACCAAAAAAAAGGGTGGTGCAGTGTCGATCTCATCGACTTGCCAATACCACTATGAGCGAATGAATTACAAAGCTGCACGAGAGACATCAAAGATGACACCTTGCACAAGCGTACCCATATACTGCACCCTCTGCCCTCCTGTGATTTTTGGTGATCCACGCACCATCTGGAAGTACAATGTGATCAATCACCTTGTCACCAATAGTGCATGGCAAAAATGGGTGTGTTAATTAGCACAGGGCTAATTAACCTGGGTTAATTAGCGTAAACTACCGTCAATTTCAGAAATCGTGAATGTACCCTGTCAATTTGGGAAAATTTCCCCCACGAGGCCTCAAATATTTTTCAGAGGCTGAGAGCACAAAAGGTGATGGCATGTCGTGGCTTGACCATGGACTACCAGACCCGACCGGTGTGGAGAACTCCTGATGAGTCAAAGGAGACAACAATTTTGATCTTGAATCGCCTTATCTTCTCGAAATTTTCACTGGTGATCTTTCAGTGGGCAATAAACTGAAGCCATCTCAACACACTCTCAAGGTTTCAGTCAATGAGAAGTCAGCCCTTCCTCAAAATGCTGATTGGAACAAGTGGTGAATGGGCTATGAGTTGGGTTGTTAGCAGGAGTAAGGCCTATTATCTGATATACAATACATGTTCCCCATGTAAAATTGATGCTAATTCTGCTAATTAACTGATAGAATTGACGCTAATTAACCAGAATTTACCCAAAACCTCCTTGCGTTAATTGACCGGAATTTCTGAGGGTTAATTCCACCTCAGCGGTTTCTTTGCGTTAATTTGCGTTAAAGTTGGACGGACCACGAAATTTGCCGTGCACTAGTCACCAAGCATTCAATTCAAGAGGGCAGCATGTACAAGCACCTGGAGGTTCCAGGGCAGATGATGGTGTATATGTTTGTAAGGAAGGAGGAGGAAACCTGGATGGGGATTGATGAAGAAACAACGAACGAGTTCAGAAAAGAGTATGATTTGCCGGATAGTAATGGGTTCAATGTGCTGGAAGAGAAACTCGAGCTTGACGAACAGCAACAGAAGCGAGATCGAGCAGAGACGCTGACTATGGTGGAGCCACAGGGAAAAAGGAAACGAGTGTAGATTGATAGAGGGCTGAATAGATTGTAAGATTATCTGGTTAATCGATCAGAAAGCGGGTAGCGGCTCAGACAGGCCGAGCACTGCCACTGTCACACCCCCCATACACAACAAGACCCAACAAGGGGAGTCTTTTCGTCGGATTGCTCCAAGGGGCCATTGGCTCGCATATTATACATGTACCTGGGCACCTGAAATTAAATAAAATTAAATAAATTAAATCGAGAGAAGGGAGGGGGAGGAAGTTCATCTCATATCTCCCGCTCCCAAAGGTCGTTCCTCGCGAAACCGCGCCATTCGACCCTTGACGATCTTCTTATTTTTTCGGAGCGCCTTCGGCGCGTTGGATTCACCCACGGATTGAACCGTCGCGTGATCCATGATGGGCGCTGCAGAGCTGGAAATCGGACTCTGGAGAACCAAAAATGAGCGTATTTTGCTCAATTTTTTTTCTCACTACGTGAAAAGAAGAATGTATAGTCAACATGATGGGTTTTAGACCACAAGGAAATAGAGATCAGCATTGAAGCACTGTGTGACAGAAGTATATAATTATTATATCTTCCTCCCTCATCCTTGTGACCTGGGCTAAATATCCTATCCTAAAGAGCTGGAGGAGGCCTGTATACCTGCATCTGCCTACATATGAGCCTCAGGAGGTACAAAGTTGTGATATGACAACACAAGGTAGTGTGAAAGTGTCAATTTCTCATTTACTGAGCAAAAAAGAGCCCTAATGGCC
>JABCKG010007942.1:0-11358 GCA_018851835.1 Hypsizygus ulmarius | reverse complement strand
GTGTTCTTCTTCTGTGGTGGCTGGTACTGGTTCCTGTCCTGGGAACCGCTAGCCTTGTGATCAGTTGCTCGGTGTCCTGGCTTGTGACATTCGAAGCATAGGCCTTTCTTCATATGTTCATCTCTTTCTTCTTGGCTGAGATGATCAATGTCCATCGCATTCGGGTCGCGGGCTGGAACATATCGGGGTGTGTTGGTGGGGAAGTATCGAGGGTAGGTCCTGTCGTTTTTGCCTTGTAGTTTCTTGGATCGATTTATAATGGCTTTGGCTCGGCGCCATTGGTTATCGAATCGCGAGGCATAGATGTACCATTCGGTGATGGTTTCCTGTACAGTTTGTAGACCTTAAATCTTCTCTACTAGCTTTGGGGCTAGTCCTTCCATGAAATAATCAATTGCCGCTGCCTCTCCCTCAAGCTTGCTGTGGTGGAGGAGGGTTTTGAATTCCGATATGTATTCGTCGGCTGTTCTGGTCTGTTTTAAGCTTTTCAGCTTAGATTGTGCGTCTCCGGCTTCGTCTGCCATGAAGAACGCTGTAGTCAATTCTGCGAGGAAGGCATTGTATGAGGGCCACACTCCTCCTTCCTTGACGTAGTCGTCTACCTTCATCTCTTTCCATGCTCTGGCTGTTCCTCCATTCATGTACGATAGTACGAAGGAAACCTTCTGCTGGTCTGTCTTGTAGACGTCTTTGTTTAGCGAGAGGTATAGGTTGACATCGGTCAGGAATCGTCTTGTCTGGGATTGGTTTCCATCAAACTCTGATGGGGTCTTTATCTTCAACTCGGGTACTCGGGTTTCATTCGTGGTCATCATTGTTGGGATTGTCGGTGGTGTCAGGGTTCGTGGAGGTTCGGGAAGAAGTTCAGCAGGCGGTAGTGGTATGAACAGGGGTGGTGTCAGTTCTGGTTCTTTCAAAGATGAAAGAGGGGTTGGTTCGGGTTCAGGTGAGTGTTCTGCTGAATGAAAGGTGTCTTCTTCTTCTGAGCTCGGCGCTGGAGGGGGAGTCGGCGGGGATACAGAGGGTGCTCGGAAAGCGCTCCTGCGTGAGGTTCTGGACCTTCGAGATCCTGTCAGGGGATCAATGGTGGTTGCCTTTACCAAGGATGGTAGGTGTTCGTGTTAACTTGACCTTTTGTTAAGCCAGTGCTTAACTCGTGATCTGAGTCGTCGTTCTGTATAATTCCCAGGCTTCGCGGAATATACCTATCTGTCCAATGACAAAGATAGTCATTCAGGTTCAAGAGAATCTAGTCTCACGAGACTAAGACCTCAGTCGTTCAGAGTAGTAAAGAGTCTGACTTGTCGAGGTCAAGACCTTAGTTCAGGATCGGTGAGCAAGAACCAGCTGTGATTGATAGCTAAGGTCAAGTTAGGGATGTACACTAACTAATACTTGGTATTTATAAGTAAATGAACTGGTCTGTGCGCTACTTGTCAAATTGTGGCTAAGGTAAGGTTCAACGCTATTGGTTGGATGGTGGGAAATGTAAGCAAGAAAAAGGTAAGCGTTCGTAGAAATCAGTCTAGAGTCATCAAGAACAATCGGCGAGTATAAGTACAGAGTCTCACGGTCAGGTGTCATGGTAAGAAGGGAGTTCGCATAGTAAGTAAAGGGAAAATCGTAACACTCTACAGGTGATGATGCATGCCGCACCACTGTGGAGGTGGTGCGCCTTGCATCGGAGATATACACGGTGCTAGGTGGGCTGGTCAGTGGGGTTTTGGTGCAGGTAGAGGACAAGGAGGAGGATGAGATGGAGTCGGAGTAGAGTGGGGAGGGTGAGGATTAGGCTGGGGTGCGCAGGATGGGGCCCTAAAAGAAAAGGAAAGGAAAAAAAACTTTAATCTTGTATTGTAAATAGCACGTCAGGCCGGTGGCCCATAAATTTTGTCTTCTTGGTCTGTTCTTGTATGTTTTGCAGTTCTGAGAAAGATGGAAAATGAGATGTAATGGAATTTGGCCACTGGATTCGTGTATGCCAGCAGAGCCTGGTCAGGACCTGTAAGTTAGAATGTGCAGGATGATGTCTTGTGGAGGTTCTGTCCTCTGTCAGGGCTTTTGGTAGTGTGGTGTGCCAACACACACACTCTCCCAGACAAAATTGTTTTGAATCTAGAGATCGGAGTCAGCATCAAAATCTGATGACCAGGAGTCCTGGTCCTTGGAGGATGGCTCATGTGTGTGAGACTCAATATCGAGGTCGGGGGTGTCTAGAATGGTAGTAATGGAGATATGTTGCATAGAGCACAGATGGTAGGGCACCAACTGGAAGGCTGCAAACTGGAGTCAGAATATGGATCTGTCCAATTTGGCAAGTGCATAGGAACCGGTACAGAGATGCTTGATGACAATTATGGGCCCAAAGTATCGGGGTTTGGATTTCCGGTCATTGGATGATTTGATAGCAGAGTTCTGGACCAGAATCAATGCTCTGGGAGGGAAGTTGTGATCGTGGAAACTGCAGGCATTGTCCTGAATGTATTGGCATATGTGAGCATAGTGGGAGTGGAGGATGTCCTGCTGCACCTTTTCCAAGTCCTCGGGTCTTTTCTGAAGCATGATGGCCTGGGCAGTAATGAGTTCTGTTGTGGAGATGAGATCAGTTGGGATGGCCCCGAGGTATGTAGCTTTTGCGAGGTCAAATGGGAACAAAGGCTCAATGTGATGTGCGATATGGAACAGTGAATATCTGGTGGATTTTTGTGTCGTCACCTGCTCAGCCCAGAATAAGGAATGTGCGGTGTTGGGCCATTTTGATGGGATACCTTCCACGGACTTTATCATGGACTCCCAGACATCAAAGTTCTGATGTTCAATGACTCTGTTTGCCTGGGAGTTGTAGGGCGATATGCGAATGTGGTGTATTTTATATTTTTCAGCAAGCCATTTGATGGCGGCGATGTAATTCTTTCCGTTATCATTTACAATTTCTTCAACTGCGCTCCACTGGCATAGGATGTTCTCAAATATGAACTGGCCCAGCAGTTTTGCCTTTCCAATTGGAGCATGTGCCACTCCAGCCAGGAGCTGAGTGCACATGGGGTGTGGATGACATATCAGATTCCGTGTACCTCCAGCATGAAGAATGTGTCAATGTGAACTTTGCAGAATAGGAAAGGAGGATGGAGGATGGTGGGCAGGATATGGAGTTTTCGAATGGACCGTACTTGACATTCGTGGCATGTTTTGATATACCATTTGATGTCATCATTGATGTGAGGCCACCAGAAGCAATTGAGGAGTCGAGTGCAGATAGAGAAGAAGCCTTTGTGTCCGAGGTCATCGTGGGCTGCTGCAAGGATCAGGAGACGTTTTTTGGGAGGCAGAACAATTTTGTGTTTGTGGTGGGCATCTCAGCACTACAGCTGCTGGTTATGTACAAAGAACTTCCTAGCATAATTGAGAAATCGTTTAAATGCCATCTCGGACATGTCTGCGGGGCATGTTGGGTCAGTCAGGAAATTCTCAATGCATACCAGGGAGTCATCTTGGGCAATGGCCTGTGGAGTCCAGGGAATATCCAGCTGTTCCGATGCTAGGGCAGCGGAGAGGACAGACACCTTGAATGTTGAGTGGATGGCACCGGTGATCATCGGAACATAGTACTTGACTGCCTGAGAGCCAGGGAGATGCTGGTAAGGAGACCGAGTCCAGTTGATGAGAGCGATAGAGAACCTGTATGCTTTGTCAATCCATTCATCCATGTCATCATCCTCCAGCAGGTCTTTCGGTGTGGGAGGATGCCAGGAGAGGCCATCGGCATGAGCGTGTTCCTTACCCAGGACGTGGCGCAGTGTGAAGTCGAACAGGAGTATGCCCGCTATCCAGCGATTGATTGCCGCATTTGGCTGAATATTGGGATTGTTGATCATGCCTTTGATATACTTGGCATCGACCTCAACGACAAAATTTTTGACCCCAACAATATAGAGACAGATGGCTCGGAGCCCACGGAACAGCCCGTATAGTTCAATTTTAGCTTGTGAGTAATGCTGCTCACGTTCATTCCATGTGATGGATCCGAAGCATGAAGGGTAGTGTTTCTTGTCCTCTCTGACTTGTAGTAAGATGAATCTGATGGCGATCTATGAAGAGTCAACTGCCAGGATGACTTTCTGTCCTGACATATAGTTGATTGCATGGATTGCTGGTGAGTTGATAATGAGGTCCTTTAGGGTATTCATGGCATCATATTGTTCTTGGGAAAATTCAAATTTGACATCTTTTTGAGTTAGATTGATCAGTGGTCATGCATGTTGTGCAAAGTTCTTTATGAACATGCGGACCGTTCTGACAGTTTCTAAGAATCCTCGTACCTCTGTGATTGACCTGCATGGTAGCCAGTCTTGTATTTTCTGGACACAATCATCGTCAGGGCAGCAGCTTTTGTAGATACATTTGTGTCCCACAATGATGACCTCCAGAATACAAAGGTGAGATTTCTTCGCAGAGAATGTGCTGCCTGCCTTCCATATCTGGTGGATAACCTGATTGACATTGTTCAAGTGTTCCCATATGAAGCGTCTGATATTAGAGTTCCCTGGCAGGACCTCATATTGCCCATCCAGGAGCTCATAGTGGGTGAGAGGTCCCTTGACAGGGCAGTCATCAACAAACAGTACAGTGATGGTAGAAAATCTCATCTTGGAGCAGGAACATAATATTTCCATGCTGAATTTGCTGGGAATTAGTTGTAACCCATGGGGATGGATGTGAGGTGCTTAGTTCTGAGTGGTGTTTGGAAGGTGGTGAGGTTCCACGACCAGGCATCGAGTTCCTGTTGATCAAATCTGATGAAGAGATCAAATATTCCTTAACACCCTCTGCCTTCGAAGCCTTCCGCATATTGTTCGACCATTGGTGGGACACCAGAGTCTTTAATGGAAACTTGATTGAGAGATTCGAGGTTATGTACAATTCAGAGAGATTTGCCATCTTTTTTCAGGACACAGAACCATTGTGATCGGTAGGAGGAATTGGAGTCTTTATAAATGCCAGAAGCTATTTTGTCTTTAATAATGCCCACAACAACGTCAAAGATCCCAGGTGGGATAGAGATGTTTTTCAGGACCCATGGAACATATTCGATGGTCAGAATGACAACAGGATCAAAATAGTCAGATGAGAATTTCCCTTTTTCTGATTCATCCCAGGTGAAGCCCATCTCATGTAGCTTGATAATTTCATGGACCAGGCACATCTCTTCTAGCCATAAGAATCCCATCAGGTTCATGTCCCACAATGTCTGTCATTCAATGGTGTACCGGAGCCCTGGCTGGAATGGTGGGCAGTGAAGTAGGAGTATTGGTAAATCCAGGAGCGGGTCTGTTGGAATCCTTCATATCATGTCATCCCTGAAAAGTGTTTCAGGAGAAAGTGCCATGAAGTCAGATCACATGTGCAATACCGATCAATGACAGTTACAGTGAAAATTACAGTACTGCTGATGCTGTGATAGGATTAGATCAGATCAGATGAGATAAGATATGATTTTCGCATATCTATCTGGGCATGTGACAGCTCATATGTGATCAGAATGACACATCGCAGTTCTGACTGATACATCACATTACAAATCTGACTGACGCATCACATTGCGGTTCCAAATGACACACCACTGCTTCCAATGACTCATTATGACTCCAAATGACAGTCTATGATTACACATGACTATCTAATTATAAATCACCCTCAATATATTCCATTATTGTATTCTATTGTACTTTTCCATTGTGTTACACATTTGGAAACTATTCCATATTAGGAAACCTATTGTTCATAAAATAGTACTAGCAGTAGCCCGTGCTTTGCACGGTGTTCACCTGTATGTTCAAGGATAGTGGTAGCTGGTCTTGCAATTTGGCAAATGTTGAATTTGGTATATATATAATAGTAAGAAATACAAATTTCAAGTCTCTTCAATGAGTGAGCAATCTGTAGTGGCAGTGGCTGATGCATGCATCAGCCACTGCCAGCCACAGACAGAGACTATGTTATCTTACCTTGCCTTTGGACACCTATCATCACATCACCATCAGGCCCTTTCCAGATGTAATGCAGGCTCCTATTTCAGTGGACTGATTAGAGAGGTGCAGGAACTATTGTCGAGATGTTACAGTTGTGGACGATGGCAGCAGCGCGCTCATCATCCGATGACTGTGCTCCTTCAGGACCTTTCTATTGTGGAAAGTGGATATAACAGGAAGGTTGGATATAACAGGAAGGTGTGACCGTGGAAAAAGGAGGTTGTATTTACTATATAGATATAAGCAGCTCCAACTCCTCACCCAATATCATCTTATCATCTTTTATCCCCCAAAAGATATTTGGTCACCTCGCCTAAGCAGTCGTATCCTGCAGTATATTACTGATTTCTGTTCCTGCCATATTTTAGTTTAGGTATCCACTATTGCGAACATTGTTGAAAAAGTTCTCGGCATTGTTGAAAGTCTCTGCAAAGCCTTTCAACACTCTTTTTTTACCCTTAGATCTCAACAACTCGTACATTACCGCATAGTACTGCACATCACTTAATAGTCCATGTGTATCATCAGATAGTCCTCAATACTCTCAGCATTATCTGTGGACACTCTCACACACCTATACATCACCAAACAATAGATCATGCTATTCTGTGTGATACTATTACCTAACTGACATGGCATACACATCACTAACTTACCAGGTATCTTTCAACTCCCCCAATGAACACCCAGAGACTTGCCCGTGCTAAAAGACACAGTTTCTGGCAGCTCTGGACACTAAATATTTTTAGTGTGACATAGATTTTGGAACCCACCATGGAGGGAAAATACAGGAAAAATATATAATATCTGCACTGAGCCTATCTGTTGGTGTATGCCAACACCTGTTTCAGTTTCTCCAATCAATACACCATTTAGATATCACAGTCAATCAGAGACTCATCTTCCATTTATGCAAATTGATACTCGCCTTTTTCCACAGTTTCACAGGAGTTCATCAGTGTCTCCTACTACTCAGTCACTGACCACATCCTCACTAACTGACCACATCCTCACTAACACTGTTGACACCAATGTCGATCTCGACCAATGGTACCTATGGTTCTAGAACCTCTGCCATGATGCCTTTACCTCGGGCTAAAGAGGCACCCAAGACATTCACTGAAAGTTACGAGGATGTCAAGAAATTTATTAAGCGGTACAATAGCTTATGCACTACATACAATGTCCCGGAGGCAGAGAAGTGTGAACAAGTTGTTGACTACTGCTCCAACAAAGTAGTCCATCTTATTGAAGCTGTGAAGAGTTATGTCGATAAGAATTGGACCGAACTCTAGAAGGATCTCCTTCGATACTATGATGCTGATCGCCACGATACTCGATACATTATTTGTGATCTCAAGCAATTAGTTAGAGAATGGAAACATCGTTCTATCCTTTCACTTACCAAATGGAAGCGCTATGAACATAAGTTCATCACGATCAGTGGATGGCTCTATGCCAAGAGAAAGATTTCAGAAGATGAACAAGCAGGATTCTTCTGGCAAAGAATCAACTGGTCGCTTCATGAAAAGATTGAGAATCGCATAGAGGCAGAAAATCCCACTATCTCTCTTACCAAAGCTTTTCCAATGGACACTGTTATTGCTGTTGTCAGAAAGATCTTTGAGCGTAACCAGTTTGATTATAATCTTGCCGACTCAGACTCTGATCTCCCTGATTGGGACAATGAAAGTGAAGAATCTAGCAATGATAGTGATGATTCAGATTTAGACTCGAAGAAGAAATCCATGAAGCACACCAAGAAGAAAAGACACGTGAAACATGTAGTTTCTGACTCAAACTCAGATAACACTTCAGATTCCAAGAAAGCCTCTAAGAATTCAGCTATCAAAGCATCAAAGTCAGCAAAGAAGGAAGTTTCATCTAAGCCTGTTGATCAGGAAGATGTCAAGCAGCTTATTGAGCAGCTTGGAAAAATGACTATAGATGACCCAAGATATGGTCTATTGTACTACAAGGCTCTCAAGCTTGACAGTATTGTCTCTCAATGCATTCCAGCACCTTCTCTCAATGCTCCCGGTATGCTGCCCACTAATAGAGGTTCACGTGCACCTTATTCTAGTCTACCACCATGAACAACATATCCATCTCCACCAGCAGATAATTAGGTTCGCACTCTCTTCTGCCTCATATAGCTGGTCCAAATGGAATGTCACGACCTCCCATGACATGCTACAGATGTGGCAAGCCAGGTCACTCAATGAGAGACTGCACCAAACTCCAGAAATATATTCAGAATGGTAAACTGCAAAGAGACGATTACAACAGAATAGTATTCTGAGATGGATCCTTAGTTCAGCGTAGCATAGGTGAATCCATTATTCAAGCTGCAGAACACCAGAAAGGTGCCAAGAGTCACTTTATCACACTCGATCACACATCTGACTATTATCAATCTGACAAAGAAGAGGAGACTGAATTTGAAATATTTGGTGCAGAACATGCTCCAAAGATGATTACACATTCACGACATGATGCTATGAACAAGGTCACCAGGTCTCCTCACAAGAAAACTGCTCGCTCAGCAAGAAATACCAATGAGACCATGCAGCCCGATGCAGCTACACCAGCATTGCAGCAAAGTAGGCAGACTCGAAATAATCCTCGAGAAGCTTCGTCTATTCCTGAGCCCATTCAATAGCGAAAGGCAAGGCTGTTACAAGATATTACCCCAATGCCCGTTGATGCACAACAGCCGAGAATAGTAGAACAGCCTGTAGAAGATGTAATAATGAAAGACTCATTACAACTCCAGCGACAAGTTAACAGAAATCAAGCTTGAGCAGATCCACCAGTACAGACAAGTGAGAAACTAGTCTCCAAGCCATGTGGCCCAGTTTGTCAATCACAGATTTCATCCCAGGTTGAGGACAAACAAGTAGTATCACAGATTCTTAACACTCCAGTCACATTACGTATTGCTAAAGTCCTCGCTACATCACGAGAAATATTGGATCAGCTCATTGAACTAGTTAAGTGAAAGAATCTCTGCCCTGTCACAGCCACTGTTGGTCATGTGGGAACATCTACAAAAGACACTGGACGGCTCATCTGCATTCTGCTATGATTGGAAAATATGTGAATTTTAGGGATCATAGACACTGGATCTGAGTTGAACATCATCAACTGTAATATAGTACGAGATCTGACAGAAGCTCCAATTGATCCAAAACGTAAAGTCACCATGAATGATGCCAATGGAGATGCAGGAAACCTCAATGGGCATATATCAGATGTTTTATTAAAATGTGGAAGTGTTGAAACCTATGCAAACTTTTATATTGGAGATAGTGTGCCTTTTGATCTCCTGCTAGGAAGGCCTTGGCAGTGTGATAATTTAGTGTCTATTGAAGAAAGGACAGATGAGACTTATCTTGTCTTCCATGATCGCCGAGATCCTGAAGTAATGCACAAATTACTAGTGGAAGATAGAGCAGCATGCCCAAATTACCCATTTGACATCTGAAATCCACCACAGGTATCTCATTTTAATGTTTGAATGACTACTATGACTCCTGCAGAGCCAGAAGTAACTTACGTGGCAGGCTTAGAATTTTCAGAAGAATTCTGGCAACAAATTCATCAAATTTCACAGGGTGTACGAGCCTTAGGAGATCCTAAAAGACCTCTCCACACTTCCCAGAACCTTATATCTCCTAGTGCGCCACCCACAAATACTCCAGAAGACTTAGATATGCCAAGTACAGCTGATAGTCATTCTGCATGACTCACAATGACTCATAATGAGTATGAGAATGGTCAGAGAATCTGAGAAGCACCAGAAGTTCACCTAACTAGGGATATGTCACCCAATATAGTTGATCCTTAGAACATAATCCGGACTTCTATGTTATTGTTAGAAGAACCAACCTTAGAAGCGCTCAGTCAGACTATTTATGGAAGTGTGGGAGTCAGCGTGCTTAATCATGTATAAGCTTCTTTGGCATACTTGGCACATCAGATTAAAACTAAAATAAGCTGCCAAGAGAAAGATGCACGCCTATTCCAGTGGGAAGTGCACGTGAGACCTGGAATATTGCAGCAAGAGTCACTTTCAAGAAATGTCTTCTTATTCCAGACATGGAACATCTTCATGGATCGTTTGTATGATTTTATTGTTGCACAAATTAGGAAGACAGAGAGTGTAATTCTATATAAGATGCGCAGAGATTTTTTGGCATCCTCCAATTCCCAGAACCGTCTCCCGCAGAATTGCACAGCCACCTATGTCATGTCACAATTAGCACCTGCCGATCCCTTTTCCATTCCCGCAAATCATATGCTGCCTCCTGCTGCTGCCAATAATCTCTTGCAGGGCATAGACTCAAGCCAAACTCAATACTTTTGCCTTCCTCTGAGACAGCTGGATGTTGGGTTCCGAGCGCTTATACCCGCTTCTTGTTATGTCACCTTTTTCCATGCACTTTGACGCACATGTAGTTAATGGCTGACATGTCAAAAATGTTGCCCTCTTTGATGCCTCGATGGCATTTGTTCATCAGTATCCGAATCCTCCTTCTGTACGCACAGGAGATGTATTTCTAACCTTTATAGAACACAGTCCCAACACCCTGCCACCGACTCCTTCTGAACAACCTCCAGATGACAACAAAGTCATTGCTAACATGCCCGTCCTGAGAAGGCCAAGTCTGCATGATCTTGCAGATGCCGCGGCATTTGTTCAAGCCGAGGCTGCTGCCATAGCCACCACCAGAGTTCTGCTGGATCTGATCGAAGTTGGACATGTCGATCGGAGTCATCCTGTCTCTTCTGCATATGTCCTCACTGCTGTCGCTGGTCCTCTCTACCTCTACGACTTCTCACCACTGCCCAAACTCAAGCCCAGACATGTCTACCACCTCCGTAACCCACCTTCCTATGCACACCGCCTCACGATTCTGCTCAGGCTGACTGAGCTGATCAGATGTGTGCACAGAGCGATCAAATACCAGGATCGAAGTAGATGATGTGCTAATGTACGTGAGGAGAGAAAGAAGGCTAGAAAAGAGGCCTTAGATCTCGAAGGAAACAGAGGTATATACCTAATCGATATCTGCATAAGCCCAGCTGAAGAAAACACGTGTTCTTCAGATGATGAGGACGACTCTTTATCCGAGTCAAGCCCCTCATCACACAGGGGGGTCCAGGCCATGTGCCCAAGAGTAACATGCTGAACACATGCTAATGAAATATAGTATTTATCTGCCAAATTACATGCTGGGCACATTGAAAATAAAAATACAATATGTAATCAGCATGCCACTCATGGACACATGCTGGGCACATTGTAAACACATGGTAAATGGAA
>JABCKG010007941.1:0-11395 GCA_018851835.1 Hypsizygus ulmarius | reverse complement strand
GGCAACAGGGTTTGGGATATCGCGGTCGGTGAGCTGACGTTTACTTACAGCTCAAAGATAATGACTGGTCTTAACCCATATTCTTTTGAATGAAGCAATCGTGTCTTCCTAGCACCTGATGGATGTGAATACAAATGGAAGCTGAATTCCCGTCTTTTCAAGGTTCTGCCCATTTCAAGCTTGACGGACGATGCCTCATAAGATGCCCAGTTGAGAGGCAACGACCAGCCTCAAACACTTGTGGCGGGGTTTCATCCATCACAGAACTCATGTTTCTCTCCGCCTCCAAGACCATCTTTAGAGATCCTTCCGGCAGGAGAGCACATCACGGACATGTTCCTGGTCTCATTCATCTATATAGAAAGGTTGCTACAGGATGATTAGGTTTATCTCTGTGGTGTCTATGACAGCGCCAATCGTATTGGCAGGCGCTCAGCGCTGGCTGCATGACCCCCAGTACGGTCTTGTGGAGGCGGTGCTCTTATTCATAATATTTCTCCTTGTTCGGCCCTTGCTTGGTGCACACCGGTCTGAGCATGTGTTCCAGTACTAGTTTCGTACCTCACGTCTTCGATGTCCTTACGTCTCCAGACTCCAGTTACGCCGCACTTTTCACTTCACATAATGTTGTACCCTTATGAAGGCATTTGATCTCTTGCTTTCGCCTCATGTTTTTGATTCTGGCAGGGGGCAAGTATAGATGGGCCAGAACTCAGTGTCCTTGCCTAGCATAAGTAAAAGTAGTGTGTAACAGTAGTCGTACAAATCTCGTAGGGTAACGGTACGCACGTGCGATTTTTCGAAATCTTTTTAAACGAATCGCGTGGTGAGCTTGCCTTTACCATTTGACATGCATTGCATTCTGGAAATCTCTCTCAATCCTGAAAAGCATGCTGTTTGAAATCATGCTATTAAATGCGCGACTTTTTCCTGTGTTCGCCGCGTCTGGACAATGCTAGTCCCAATTGTGATACAATCGATTCTTCATGTGCATGTTAAACTTGGCATGAACACTTCTGGGCTGTTGACTCCAGATATTCACTTGTCAACTAGTCCAAACTACCTTGGATCTGTCGCATCATATGCGGGCGGACGTCTTTGCCGTCTGCAGTTTGGACATTGGTCGATAATGCCAGGGAGAAGGAAGACCACGCCATACCAGTTCAAAACACCTTCTGTCGACATTTTAGCAATGACTAGGATAATTAGGAATTTGGGTATTGGCAATTGGCCTGGGAGACCAAACATACGCGTCACTTGGAAGGCACGTTTAAAGCAGTGGATATGATGTTAGTGAGGTTTCAGGACACCTGCCTCGCTATTGCTCTTTAGCTTGACTGATAGGTCACACTAGGTCAAGTAAACGGCGACGAACTTACTTTAAAGTGCTGTCTGATAGGGCGGTTATTATGGCTTGCTGGGATGACTACAGGGGGCTGTCTGATCCTCGGGTTTCTTCGACATGTTTACCATCGAGCAAATGTCGATTAGAATCAGGACTGCGTCAATAGTGGGTCCATTTAACATTCCACATTTAATGAGGTTTCATGTTTGCCAGAAGGCACAGAGCAGGAAATGCCTCACGAGGGACTGCATTCACCTACAGTTTTCGACATAAACAGGAAACTCACTTGCGGGCCAGCTGTGTTCTTTTGACTTATACCCAAACTTTCATTGGTACGACGACCTGGCACTGCAAATCAATGGGCAAGTAACCAGTCACGAGAATCGCAACTGGCTAGAGCCTGGGAGCTGCCTGCATGATGCCTATTATTGTACGCATATTCTTTCTGACTATAAGCGTTAAACTCTTACCTGGTTTAGTGAAGGCACTTTAGATTTGATCTCATGCTCAGGATGGATGGTCAACGACCCGATGTACTGTATCGGTGCGACTGACATTTCTTTTGCATGTGGTTCCTATGTCAGTCAACTGTTTCCTCCATGCGCATCAGCATACCAGTCTTCACAGCATGGGGTCCATAGAAAAATATTCATGAATATCATGCCGCACTGTCTCCCATGGCGGCTGAATGTATCGGGACCACGAGGTTCCAAATTATAATCTTACGACGGCTTCACAAAGCTTCCAACAGGTCGAGACTCCGAATTGCCAGTGTCAGTGGACTCCACGACATCCCCGTCTTCTTCGACATTTTGTTCCGTCTTTCAACATAGGCGGTACTGGTAAATCGAAGAAACTGGCATTTCTTCCGTATGTCAGGACCCCTCAGCTGTTCCCTGTGGGGCCTCGCACTATGTACCCATTCTCGATGGCCGCAGGAAGCTTGCAATGGATTGAATTTTGGACACAACTGTCTAAGAATACCTGGGTCTGAAGCTGACAGGGATGGCGATGGATCTCTGGGAAATCTAATTAGCGACGTTATCAGATAAGCCCGCGATCCCTCGGAGCGATTTCTGCTTCTTCTTGGAATGGCCAGCGTAGAAAATGCCGGGCATGTTCCTTTCTACGCCGTCCACGTTCTTGACTTTCAAGGTCTTCTGCGCATGACCGAACGTAAACAACATCTGTCCATCCGGCTGTATTCTTTTTGTATCACGTCCCGATGCCAGAAGTATATAAATGCCCTGGATGAATCACCGCAACAAGAGCCACCTGCATACCGCCTGCAAGCATGGCATCCCCTGCTCTCGATTACAATGTCCTTGCCGTCCCAAAGACGTCCCAAACGCCTGATCCGGACAGGGCGATTCGCATTGCACAGGCCCTCGAATACCCCAACCGGGCCTGGTACTGTATTGCAGCTTTCATCGGCTTTATTTCCATATGTCACTTTATTGCACTGTTTTATCGCATTCAGAGACGACTTCGGTCTCAAGAGACTACGCCCCGTGGTCCCGTTTTGCTCCGGAGGCTTCCCAGTGCGACGATGAATGTCTTCAGGGCTCTCGCATTTCGTTGGACCATTCCGATTGGAAGATCTTACACCCTCAATGTTGCCGAAATTTTCTTGACTGCCGCATACATCGTGATACTCTTCGTTTGGTCCTTGATCAATTGTGAGCCTTGAAAAGCCCTTTGATTTATTGCTTTCTTTCTTGAGACGCGTTATGATTTATCCAGCAACCAACACCAAAGGTCTCCAATTTGATCCCAAATACTGGGCAAACACAGCTGGAAATATAGCCTCTTCGCAACTTCCGCTGATGACCGCTCTCGGCATGAAAAACAATATCATATCTTGTTCGTGCATTGAGACGACTTTCTCACCTGTGGCACTCACACCTTTATCGAACAGGGCTCACAGGTGTTAGCTTTGATAAGGTCACAGCATATCGCTTTCTATACCCAAACTGCATGGATTGAATTTTGATGCTTTCTTCAGTTGAATTACTTGCACCGGATGTCCGCGCGCGTGCTTTGTATTCTGATGTGGCTACACGGCGCAGGAAGAGTAAGTCGCTGAAGCCCCTAACTTCCGCTGGCACTCACACAATTCGCAGCTGAAATTAGGGTTCTTCAATTTCCATTTTTCGTTGATGTTGGTTGACTCGAATCTATCAGATTGGCAAGTCGAGTTTCTTTCGTCCACCCGTGGGTACAATGCGGAATGCTAGCCACGACATCTTTGACGCTCCTATCAATCGTATCTATCCGGCCATTGCGAGAACGCAACTACGAGGTTTTTCTCGCGATTCATTTCTTGCTTTCCTTGTGAGTAAGCATCACTAGGAACTTCCTGCTACTGACACCGGTTAGCATCTGCGTTCTCGCAGCTTATTTCCATGCTCAAGGACTAGAGTGAGCTCTAACTTATCAGTCCTTCCTTTAAGATAATCTTCTCACTAACCGCTAGGCTCGGCTATTACATATGGCCGGCTTTTGTAATCTGGGGACTTGACCGTCTTCTGCGCGCTGTCCGCATCGTGGCGTTTAATTCTGGCTACTTCAGGAAGGGCTTCATTGAACAAAACACCCACGTTGACATCTTGTCGCCGCATTTCCTCCGTATCACACTCCGCCGGCCAGGGCACTTGCATTGGCTACCTGGCCAGAGTGCATATCTCACATTGCCCAATGTTTCTGCCTTTCCCTTTGAAGCACACCCATTCACGATTTCGACTGTCGACACTGGTGATTCGCTTCATGAGACTGTCAATTCTTCCAGCGAAGCTGAGAAATTAGAGGACCCGCTGGACAACTCTTCATCGGCATCACAAAGCGAGACTGCTTCACTTAAGACATTAACTTTCCTCGTTCGAGTTCGTTCAGGTTTCACAAAGCGATTGTTCAATGCTGCGGAGAAAGACACACAGATGAAAGTGATCTTGGACGGACCGTACAGTTCGCCTCCTCTTCTCAGAGGGTTTGAAACAGTTATCTTGATCGCTGGTACGTTACGATACAGCATTATTTCAATCAACTGACATGGCTCTCAGGGGGTTCTGGTGTGGCTTTTACACTTCCCCTGTTACTGGATTCAATTCAGTAAGTATCCGAGTCGAAAAAAGTACCGAGCTAATCTTGCAGATGAGCAGTCGGACCACGAGAAGCGATTATGCCTGTCATAGAATCGTTTTTGTCTGGGCTATTCGAGATGCCGGTAAGCAGAGCTCAGATAATCCTTTATAAAAATGTTGATTGTCCCTCTGACGGTGAGTATAGGCCATACTGCGTGGATTTCTGATGCTCTTCTTCCAGCCCTTCGACAAGTGTCGCCCACAACTATTGTTGATGTTCGCGTCTTCATTACTACTGCAGCAGAGGATGGCCCATCGTGGGATGACGATTCTGTTGAAGGAGACGCAGAAAGGAAAACTGAGGGTATTGGAAGGTCGGATACCAAGGTCCTTGATCATCCTAGTGTGCAAATTCGACAAGGCCGGCCAGACCTTAGACGCCTTCTGGAAGATGAGATCAACCATTCTAGAGGTGCTATCTCTGTCAATGGTCTGTCTCTCGCTTCTCTGGCTCAAATCCATGACATCTCATCTTTTGGCCACACACTCAGTTTGTGGCACCCACGCGTTGACGGGTACAGTCAGGTCTGCACTGCGAGCTCCTCGTTTCTTGGATGTGCTCAAGGGTGGTCCAACGGTGACGCTACATGTCGAAGCGTTCGGAAATGTGGTAAGCCTTGTGATATTAAGTCGGCTCCCCGGTCCCTTTTTCTGATAAACACCAGTGAGAGGCTAGCATTTTTCAAATCCAATCAGTCAACCTCCCACAGGCCGTCTTAGAACTCTGCTGTGATCCCTGTAAACTAGATTCGATTCCCTTCCGACTTGCAAGCACCAAGAATGAACGACTCGGTTTTACAGCAATCGTGATGACGAGTATTCGAGAAGGTTGCCTCTAGATAACTATCGAAAACGCTGTTCATCCTGCCACAAATCGGAGGGTATTACTTCTTGACTGGCAATGAGGTTCCCATTCACTTGTGGTGCCCATACACTCGTGGTGGGGTTTCATTAGTATTGGACTTTCACGTTAATCGCGTCGGAACCAGAGACTGAGTAAGTTTTTAAATGTCTCCATCATGATGTCAAGATACCGAGTTGCGAAAGAAGTTATTGAACAGATATTGACGAACTATATTGAAGCGGTCGGGGTGGAGTGTTTTCAAGTTCTCTTCCTCTGGTGTGCTAGATATCCAGGCTCAGCAATTGCCATTTGGGAGTCATTTGAGTGTGGCTTCATAAGTTCATAAGGTCTCTTCTGAGGCTGGGGACCTTTTTTGTTTGTTTTGGCGGTAAGCAGGCTACTTAGTCTTACTTATATTAGTTGAGTTTAGTCGTAGTTTCTCAGGTTCAACAAGACAGTGTTTATATAATATCTTGTATCATACGTCTATTATCCAACTCTCCCGCAATACTCTCCAGACCGAGACCATCGACTTATGGTCAAGCCGCGGAGGCAATTCAGTTGTGAGCAAGTTTCTGGTGATCAGGCACAGCCACCGGGGGTAGCAAAGAGCTTACCAAGTGATCATCCTGTCGAACATTCTGCGACTTTCTGTGGCTCGTGTAACCTCTATAAAGGCCTCTTGACTTCCCTGGCGCGCGAATCTCCACCCATTTCCCCGAGATGTCTGATACTCGAGGGATTCCCCTGCTCAGTGGACCTCCACCGCCGATGGACCCCGGCGACGCATGCAGGAAGTGCAACAAGGAGTTCAACATGATCCTCAATCGTGCGCGGAAATGCAACCACTGTGGTAGGTCGCTGGCTTCTGTTCTCGATTGGCGAATGCATGGTTTCGATCGTTGTTCTGTGGTGTTTGTTAGGTTATTCATATTGTCACAATTGCACGGACTACCAGGCGTTGATGCCACGGAGCGGGCAGGATGGCCACACTCTTATGAATGTCTGTGGCTTCTGCATCGAGTTCTTAAATAGTGCGTTCATCCGAAAATCGACGAGGGTTCCTGCCAATGCGAATACATTTTATTGCAATCAGTTACAGCATCAGGGAAGGGGCAGTTGAAGGCAATGCCATTATCGAAATTGAAGAAATATGTGGAGGCGTATAACATCAAGATGCAACGTGCGGTAGAGAAAGACGATCTGATCGAGGGTATCATGGAGGCCAAGGTTCGTCGCCGTTACTGTTCCATCCCAGCAGGTTACTGACAAGTGATGATAGAGACGGACAGGGTGCCTTCCGCCAGAGAATGAGGTGCAGTACTGTCACTTCAAACGGCTTAGATGAAGAAAGTAACACCCGATCTTGCAGCATTATTACAGGCGATTCTCCGTACCCAGCAGATCCGGTGGCGGCACACGTTCTCGAGGATTCTTCTCGCGTTCTGGGCAGAGTACCAACACTCCACCAGTTCCACCACCACGGCCTGCAAGCCAACGACCCACCCACCACTTCGCCAGACCAGACCTCGCACCGGACAGCCCACCTCATACTCAGTACCAGCAACCAAATTACGGGTATCCCCCACAACATCCTCCATACCATCCGCAACCCCAATACAGCACGCCACCCTCAGTGCCCCCGCATCCCCCTAGACCTCCTCAACCACCCCAGCAGCCATACGCACACTCCCCCTACCCTTATCCTCCCCCTTCCCATCCGCACTCACATCCACCAACGCCACCGCACTCCACTCGCCCGCAGCAGTATCAAGCATACCCGCAGCACCAGCGCCCCACCGCTTCGCGCTCCACCGAAAATCTGCGGAACCCCAGTGCCCAGCAAACCCCACCCCGCACGCGCGCTGCCTCCGCCGCACCGATCGCGACACCCCCGCCCCCCACGCTTGACCAGCTGCTCGACATGCCCTCTGAAGCTATAGCTTCGCTCTCCATCGGCGCGCTTAAGGCGGTCCTCTTCACGAATCACGTTAATGCGGGGCTGATCCTCGAGAAGGGAGAGCTGGTGGGGAAGGTGCAGGTGCTTGTGGATGCGGAGCGCCGGGACCGGGAGCGGCAGCGTGCGCTGGAGGAGCAGGAGGAGGCGGAGAGGATTGAGCAGCAGAGGGTGCAGATGGAGGAGTATAAAAGATTACAGAGGGAGCGGGAGGAGAGAATTGCCGCTGAGAAGCAGGCGGCGGAGGGCGGAGAGGGCGAAAATGGTGAGAAGCGTAGTGAGGATGCCCCGCCCCCACCGCCGAAGGCTCGGGGCACGGCAGCGGATCTTGAGCGGACAGGGCTGTGTGTTATATGTCAAGATGATGAGGCTAACATTGCCATTGTGGATTGCGGGTAAGGCCTCTCGCTTTTATGTATGGTACCAGCACATTTATACTTGTTCACCTCCAGACATCTTGCTATGTGTAGAGGGTGCTCTGATTTGGTCATGGCGAGCTCCAGGGAATGCCCACTTTGTCGAACCAGAATTGTGACGGAGGCTCGGCTGCTACGTATTTTCAAGACGTAGTCCCAATTTGGAGCGTAGGTCTGTGTTGCGTCCCCAACCTCAGCATACTAATCTTCCATCTTGTGACTGTTTTGCATTGTCTTTTTAGCCTATCTCTTCTCATTGTGCTGAGGAAACTATTTAACTGGAGTGTACACTATCAATGTCATGTCTTTTTTTATGCTGCAATGACAATGAAGGCCAAAGGAAGCGCGTACAGGACATGTATCCATGCCTTGTATGCTCCTTGCTTGCTCTTGCATGGCACAAACACCTTTCATCGAATCACCCTGATTTTCAATTCACATAACCAAAAAATGTATATAGAGATCCCTCTCGTATTCGAAACACATTACATTTCTGTGATAGGCATAATGACTAGAGCCTAGGGAGCTCGGCCTTGCGTCTACGATTGAATTCATCATGATATTATGGTATTTAGTAAGGCGATGCGGCAGCCTGGCACTAAAGAGATAATCGGAATGAGGACGTTAGAGCCATCTAGAAAAATGAGACGTACAGCTTTCAATTGATCAAGATACCAGGAGCACGACGGGAGGTCAGCCTTCTCGAGGCACTTGGTGAAGTCTGAAAGAAAACATGAGCATTTGGCAAATTCTGCCGCTTAG
The DNA here is from genome assembly GCA_018851835.1 of Hypsizygus ulmarius. Taxonomy (NCBI): domain Eukaryota; kingdom Fungi; phylum Basidiomycota; class Agaricomycetes; order Agaricales; family Lyophyllaceae; genus Hypsizygus; species Hypsizygus ulmarius. The sequence continues at coordinate 2,931 of JABCKG010007941.1, read as the reverse complement.
ACACTAATGGCTCACCCTTGGCCTGAACTTCGCAGCTAACGCCGCTCTGGTACGTTTGCTGCTGCTGAGCAGGGGGTGCAGCTGCTTCAGCAGGTGCAGCAGGTGCAGCAGAAGAGCTTCCACCGAAGAGCATGCTAGAGAGCCCATGACCAATGGTAGATCCGACAGCAACCGAGCCAGCCGTCGCAGCCATCTGTGCGAGCATGCCTGGTTGTCCGGATGCAGCCCCCGAAGCAGAATGAGCAGCTGCAGGGGGTGCAGGTGCATGAGCGGGGGCGTAACCCGCAGGTGCAGTCGCTGAGTGAGCTCCGCGGGTCTGTGCTGGGGCGGCAGCAGGGGCGGCGCGGGGTGCAGCACGAGCGGCAGGGGCAGAACGACCACGAGATTGACGCTGAGAAACGCATTAGAACAACGAGCTGTAAAAACAAAACAAAACTCTGCTTACAGCCATTACAACGAGATGTGGGTGGTTTGAAAGAGTTGAGCTGAGAAGGAAACAAATTTGAAGGAAATTCCGTCGGCAAGGATTGCGTGGCCGACCCCAACCGAAGCAAATATGAGCAAATAACGTTCTCGAAAAATCTCGTAAACCTATTCTAATTTCTGGTGACTACTAGGTTGCAGGAACACTGCTCGTATTTGTGGCAACACCGGTCGCTGCCATGGCATATTTCTCTAGGCGGTGTATAGGCGCTCTCTGCTCTCAGTCTAGTGCTGGATTAACACTTGCAGGACCCTCCCGAGTGGGCACATATAACTTGAACTTTGCTGTTCGGAGGTACGCCTCGGCTGCTGTGAAGCAGAAACGTAAGAAGGCAGCCACAACTACAGGCACATCGAATGGTGTCGCGTCAAGTCCAAAAGCTTCTGGAAAGAGAGTTGCAAAAGCCGCGGCCAGTGACGCGACAGGAGCATCCGCATCGGGACGACAGAGCTCAACGACCTTGGCTTCCAAGTCTCTTACGAGGGCGTCTGGTGGAATGTCGTACAAGGTTCCAGAAAGCAAAAAGCAGGAGGAGATGACGGAGGAAGAGCAAATGGCACAGGTTGACCAGATCATGGCCATGGCGAAACTATTCCCAACTGCTGATCCATGGGGCCAGCGAGTCGATACATTAGGTGGGTTTCGTGGTTTTCATCCTTGGATTGACACATTTCGTCGTGATATTTCTCCCCCACAAATATTCCACATGTCATGGATTTTTGTTCGGTGTTATTCTGCTACCGCGCTTTGAACGTGTTCTGATTGTTTGACTACACAAGAAAAGACGTTGCGATACCTTACTCTGTTAAGCCTACCGAGCGTAAGAAGTACCCAAGTCTAGGGGCCATGTGGAGCCAGTTCTTGGAGAATCGAAAGAATGGAGCCAAGAACGCGACATGGTGAGCCTCACCAACAAAGCCTGGAAAGCAACGTCTTAAATACATCACGACGCCAGTTTGCTTCTCTTAGCTCAAGCGGACGCCATCCCCGGCGTGGACCTCTCAGAAGCGACCCGGGTCCAAAAATTCATCACTCAATGGCCATGGCGCATCCTTTCCACAACGTCGGTCAAACCAAATTCATGGATGGAACCCCTCTGCAATCTGACGTTGAAAACGTACCAAGAACTCAACACCGCACTCGCGCAGTGAGCGACTTCTAGTTTGTCACCTTTGAGGACTTGGCTTACGCTCTGCACCCTTAGGCAAGACGACAAAACAATAAAGCAGCTTACGGCCTCATTGTACCAAGACCATACGATGCGTCTCCTGAGAAAGAGCCATAACCCCAACCTTAAATATGTCTGGCGTTTCCACGGCGAAGTAACGCCCACTCGCATCCTCTCTATCCGCGCGACGGAAGGATACCTCGCGGCTGAGGATCCTAAGTTCGGCAACAGGATGATGGTGCACGCGCTTGTGCGGATCGACTCGGAGCAGGTACGGACCATGGTCCCGCGTATCTCAACGCAGTGCCCATACTCATTTCTCATTTTTGTGGTTGCGCTGCAGAGTCTGGAGATCTATGACAAGCGAGGGATGCCTTTGCACACGGCGCACAGTGATAATTGCCCCGCTGAGAAGCGACGCGTTACAGAATATCTCGTATTTGAGAAACGAATGTGGTACGATGGCCCATGGGTTATCAGGGAACAGTTGTGGGAAGCGCCGGGAAAAGTGGCTGCTGTGTAGCGCAATGCTCTTTGTGACATTTGACTTCGAACTACATACACCCCACAAATTCTACTTTTCATCCCTACTGTTTCCCGCTAAGTGCAAAACGATAGGCCCAATGAAGATAAAGATTGTATGCGCACCGAAACACACATGTGAATCGCGGAGATGATCTTGTTTGCATATTTGCATGCGCGTATATCTATGCAGATCGAATGAGACGTAAGTACTTACTGTCGGTGTCACAGTGGAGCTAACTGGAGGCCACCGGTGACACTTCAACAGTTCTGCCATTCATTCTCCTTTGCAGCATGGAAAGTCGAAACTGAAGACAAACGATCCACTACCCCCACCCCTGGCAATCAGCGGCCTAAGAAATGCAACTGTGATCACCTTCCTGAAGCATTTCGCCCTCCTCGAAATCGGAAGACTGGGCTACGCGTAACATTCTTTCTTTAAAAGCCGTATTTCCGAAGACTGATAGGATAAGTACCAGGATGGTGGAGAGCCACTTTTCAAGTTGCTCCCAGCCTACGTTGCCTCGTGGCCTGATGCCTAAACTGGGCTACCTCTATCACCCCCGCGGTTCTTTTTCGGCTGGCCCTGTGGCGACGTCCGCCTCGAAAAGTGCGAAAGACATATCCGGATATCGTCACCTTGATACCTAATAGACATGATACGATCGATATACCAATCGTCATCGGTAACATCAAGCGATACACCGTCGAGAATCTCGAAATCACATCGTTCATTCCCCACTTTTCGCCAATCTAC
>JABCKG010007939.1:0-11426 GCA_018851835.1 Hypsizygus ulmarius | reverse complement strand
AAGCGATGAGGGAGGTTGGGAGGTGGAGGATTGAGGATGAGGTTGGACAGCCCGGTAGACATTAGATAGACACCATGCATATGTCCTTATCTATCGACTAATCTGCATTGCAAGGACAGTATCCTTATATAAAATTCAATGAAAACATCGGAAAGCAGAGACTAGATTTGTGACGATAATATTGGACAGCATGATAGCAATAAACATACAGGAGTGTAAATGAATCCATGGGGCATATAAACAAGGGAATAAAGATAATGCAAATGGATGGATGGTATGGGAAGATGGTCGTGAATGTGTAGTAATGGATACAGTAAAATAGCGATGCATGCGTGGCCTAAAAGAAATTCGACGACGAAGTTTAATCATCGCCTGTAGAAGCAGACATTATCAGTGAAACATAGCGAAACGAATAGAACGCCGACTCACGATGCAGCGAGTTCTTCCTCCAATCTCCTTGCCGCTTCCTTCATCTCAAGCAGCTTCCGCTCCTTCTCTGCCCTCTCTAGCTGGGACAGGGAATCGGCAGAGGACGCCAAGTACGACACATCGATACCTTTCAGTCCAGACGGATTGAATCCGATGTCAACCTGAGAGTCGACACCCAACAGGCCCTGGAACATATCGGGAAAGCTAATTTGGTCTTGAGATGGCATGTTGATGTAGTCGGAGAGTTCCCAGGAGAAATTAGTGGTTGGGTCCACAATGAAGGGTTGGGTAGTATGCATAGGCTGCATTGGCAAAGAAAAGGATTCATTGAAGCCTTTTAGTGAGAGTTCGTTCCCAAGGGAAGGAATTTGGGCTAGGATGTCTTGTGGCTGCGGCGTGACCACTGCAAGAGCGTGAATTAGGATACCAGACGTAGGAAAAGGAGGGATTAGCGTACGTTGTACAGGGGGTGGGTTGCTCGCATCGTCTGATAGCCAAGATTGAAATTCTGCGAAGTTGAAATCGAAAGAAGGAAGCTCAAACGATGGCATTTGCGCATGATTCCACAGTACTTCTTCTGTTGGCATTGTCAAGGTTGTGTCCTCGACTTGAGGTGAAGCTGATCGGTAAATATGAGTTGTCGTTCACAAGTCTTGTAGATATATACGTACCATGTCTCGAGGTCAAAGGCGTCAATATTGATGTGAGTGCAGAGATATCTCCGAACTCCACATCAAACTGAGAAGAATCGGGCTGGTCCATAATAGGGACAGCAGGGATGTCCATCTGTTGCTTGAACCAGCCATCGAATGCTGAAGCGTCGAATAGGGCACTAGATAGCGGCAGTGGATCGGAGACAGCTTGTACGCGAGGTCCAACAGGAAGATTGTGAGGGCGCTTGGGAGCTCCCTGACCATCGGCTTCTGACAAACGCCGCTTGCGATTGGAACGGGGGACAGTCGAAGGCGCAGAAGATGCAGAAGCCGACGAGCTGTCAGCAAATTGTAAAGATTCGTCGATAGAAGAGGCTGGAGATGGGAGACCAGCGGGGAAAGCAACATCACTGGGAGCCGAACGTTCGAGTCTGAACATTTGTTTGTGAGAGAAGTTCAGTGGACAGAAATTGCAATCATACCTGGTGCGTTTAGATGGCCTATCGGTAGAATCATCTGAATTGGACTCTTGAGCTTCCGCAGATGGGCTACGACGCTTGCGTCCTGTGATCGAGATGAATTCTGGAGGTGTGGCATCTGTTTCATCCTCGAAGGCGACAGGTGAAAGGAGCATGGGCTCTGGAGACCGGTTAGGAGACCGATCTGGCGAAGGATACGAAGAAATAGCAACTCTATCGCCATCCACCTGGAGCTGTCTCCGGCGGCGTTCCTCCGCCTTGGCCTTGGCCTTCATCTCAGGCGTCAAGTTCTTCACGACCATGTCCAATTTTACGGCCAAATCGCTCTGAGAGAGCTTGTCGGAGTAGAGGTCCTTGGCACGTTTCTCCATCGAGGCGAACTCGAGTTCGATATTCGGGTCAACTGGACGTTTGGGATCGTCTTTAACGAAGAATCGTGTGGCCGCGTCGACGATCTCAACACGTTTGTTGGAAAAAGAAGCTTTTCGGAGAGCATTCCATCCAATGCGCTTGCGGGCATCGACAAACCAGCTGTCGATGTCCCTACGCGCCGAGCCTGTCTCCTTTGCAATGGTGTCCCGCACATCAACAGAAGGGTACGGGTCATGGATGTTCTTTAACAACCAGTGATAAGAGGGTTCGATATAAGATACCAATGATGGTTTATCGATGGATTCCGCCTTATGCGGCATGGCATCTGCTGGGGGATTCAGAATAGAGGAAGCTTCGACGAGGAGAGACGACATGAGCTTCTCGGAGAGGACGTCGAGATCCAAGAAGGTCTGCACGACTTTGGATACCCTGTTCGCTACGGCATGAGCGACTGAGATAGTAGAGATACTGAGAGTTTCTGCGTCAATGGCGGCATTGAGATCGTCAACAAGTGACGTCCACTGTTCGTTGAATGCTGAGAGAGAAGAGCGGTCGACTATGGGGTCAAGGAGGTTGGTTTCGATGACGGATATTCGTTGCAGAAACTGAGTGTCCATGTCGTTTTCCATTGCGGATGGCGGACGGTGGTATGGGCTGAGTGCTGTGGCCGCGCCGACGGCTTTGATCAACCAGCTTTATTTAGCCATGTTGTGGACACAATGGATGATATGACCATTGTGCTTACATCAGCCGTGTGTGATGGGCACCAGTACTGGCGACCCTTTAGGACCCTTTTCAAATCTCTCATTGAACATCCTGTCCCCAGTCATGGATACCCTAAAGCATAGACTCGAGCAGATCACCTCCTCTGCACAGCGAATTCGAACCTCATCCCATTTTGCACTTTGTAAAGCGGGTCAACATTCGCCGACTGAGAGACCCGACACCACCATCTCTATTCCCAATATCTCCCTCCCTCTTCCTCAACCCATATCCTCCCGGCTACATAGCCAAGGATGCTCTTTAGAGACAGCCGAATATCTCTCTGAGGCCTTCATTCGATCTGCGCTCCAGATTCGTGACACCTATCGATCTACTTATCGCCAGGCATGTATCAAGTTGTCCAAAAATATGGCGGGGGACCGCTCCCGCTTAGCCACCCGGCTGCAGAGTCTTGGGTCGTACCTGGATGCCCAGTATGGCTCTCGCATTCGGGACGCTGAACTCGTCGCAATGGATCGTGTCAAAACCTTGCATTCGTCCCAGGGCAAGCCTCCGCAGCCGAAGACCACGTTCAATCAAGTATGTTCTTTACAAGTTCCCTGCGCTCGATATGCTCAAGTATGATCAGGAATTTGTTCCTCTTCTCGAAAAATATTTTGAATATAATGCATATCCTTCCGCTCCCGATCGTGTTGCTCTTGCGAGGAAATCCATGATGACACCAAGGCAGATTGAAGTTTGGGTACGTATATAGCACCATACTTTTCTTTGATCCTCCATGCTCATGTTATACTCGCCAGTTTCAAAACCATCGCAATCGTGCCAAGAAGGAAGGAAAGAAGCTAAGAAAGCTGACGATGGACCCTCTACCTTTGAACCTATCCCTCGAGTCGCTTGAGAAGAAGATGCCCTTTTTTATAATCCCTGAAGCAGAACGAGTAAACCCTGCCCGTGGCATATCGTTGCCGATGTCTGACGATGACTCAGATGATGAGGGCGTGGTTCGTACACTTTCCGAATCCATAATTTGTTCACACTTTAATGCTAGTTTATCATATTAGGCTTCGAGGAGGTCAACGCCACTCTGTGATACGCAGTCTATCTCTCAGACTGCGCCCCTTCATGCATTCCCGGCGACTTATCCCCCAACCTGTGATTATGATCCATTCCCAGTGAAGACAGGCAAGATTTCTTTCCCAGAGCCTGTTTGGGCACGTAAACCTACGACCACTCGCCCTCCAAAATTTGCATCAGATCTTGAAGATTTCATTCTTGACTTTACTATGAAGCTTGTGATCAGGCAACCTGCATCAAGAAAACAGGCTCGGAAGAGTACGACCTGCGACATCGTACCATGGTACGCAGCGACCCACACAAGGATGCCGTCGGCTCCGCACCCTGCCCTGATTCGCCCAATACGTCCAGTCAGCGTGCCACCAGCCATCACAGCCCCTCTTCTTAGTAGAGCTGCTCCTTCCTCGCGGCTTCACCCATTCCGCTCTCCAAGCCCCCTCGCGCGCCCCATGATTCTAGCATCTGTAGGACAGACTCTTCCCTACAAAACGTCAATGCGGAGAAAAGTTGCACCCCTTCCCAAACGTACCCCACATAGTGCAAGCCTTTCCCATCGCGGCGTCAGCCTAACGACATCCGACGCCTCTCCCACGACACCTCCCTCGCGTTCATTCAGTTCTCGCTCATCATCCTTCAGTTCAAATACCTCTGACAGCCGCCACTCGTCGTCTTCTGGTAGCTCCTCATCATCGTCGAGCAGCCCCACCACCCCCGTCATATCCGCAACGTCGTTGCCGGAGAATGCCGTGCCCATTCACCACTTGTCTCTGTCTCGGGGCTGGACTTCCCGAACGACGATGACCTGTTTGATGAACCCTTGGATGACTTCTCACACTTGAATAGGTGCCATGGTGGCCAGAACAAGCAACCGTTCAACATCGATGCTATTGCGCTGCCACCCGCCTATCAACACTATGCCATGACATGATTCATTCACCGTACACGGTATCAAGTTGTATAGTTCGCTTTGTCGCCTCCGCAAACGGCGGATCGCCTCGAGTACTGTTGGCCTAAGACGACTGATTGACAATTGGTTTCATGGGACACGCTCAGCACCATATCAAAACCGATGTCCTTTCCCAGCGTGGCCACCTCGCTCCAGGAATTTCCGTTATATATGGATCTCAGCATATGCCTATGGTAGTGCATCTTGCCGTATGTTTTTCTAACTTATCATTCATGTTCCGCTGCTTCCATGCTCGCACTGATCTGCATCATTGTACCATATCGTCATTAGCATATTATACCATTTTCGCACTTACCTTGCTTTGCCTGTACGCTGTACAATACGAGTCAGTCTGCATCAAGGATTGTATTCTGCTCACCGCATACCTGCTTAGCTGTCGGTTCATCCGGAAATGTTGCCAGAGCGCTATCCAAAATATACAAAGTATCAGAGGAAAGCCGCGAAAGCGGGGTACGAAGCATACATAGAGTTAAAATTTCAACAACTTCAACAAGACGATAAATGCGATTTGTATGAGTGAAATTATGCTATAAAGATAATAGTGATATATGCTATGACGGAGAGATAATTGATACAGTGATAATGCGCAATGCCAATCCTGGAAACTTGAACTTCGTATTTATCTGGAGACGATCGGTGAGGCGCTGGACAAATAACAAAACTGCTATGTTGGAACTTATGATGCCGCAATCTCCTCCTCCAATCTCCGTGTTGCCTCCTTCATTTCCTGTAGTTTCCTCTGCTTCACGGCCTTGTCGGCCTGTAGAAGAAGCTGTGATAGACTGTCACTGGTAGAATCCAACGGGCTGAACACATGGAACAGGTCTTGACCCGCAATGCTCTGCCCATAGTCTTGCAATTTATCGACTGGGCCGAACATATCCTGCGGCGGCGGCACCATCGGTTGAAAAAGCCAGTCAAAGTCAGATGTTGGGACTTCTGAATAGGGTTGGGACGGGACAGTGATGACACTGGGATCGAGGGTTTGTGGTGAGATGTCCGTCGGCGGGAAGAATATGATCTCGGTAGGACGGTAGTCCAGCGAAGTCTGTGACATTAGCAGCGAATTTTCAGGTTGATTGACAAGGTCTGTGACGAGATCTCAATTATATGCCAGAGGATAAGTTCCAGCACAACGCACTTTGCCCGGAAAATTGTGTTGGTGGTTCTTCTAGGTCCCAGAATAGTTCATTATAATCAAACGTATTTGTTGATATTTCCAAAGCATCCGCAGTCAGTGAGGCCTCATCAACAGTGAGGGACGGTATGGGCCTATCGAGTACTTCTGGAGAATCTGAAGGAAACCGTCAGGCGTATATAGAAGGAAAAGAGAGATGTGTGCTTACAATGTTGGTCTGCGATTGATGATTCCACTTGTATACTGTGTGTCTGCAAGTTCGTGGAATAGTTGAAGACTTCAACGTCCAGAGGTTGTGATGGATCAAGCTCGTCAGCTCGAACACTGCTGGGAATTCCCAAATCATTGGAGAACCAGCTATCAAACCGTGAAGCCTCAAAGAGGGCACTCGACAATGGCAGTGGGTCTGAGACGGCATACATTCGAGGGCCAATAGGGAGGTTCCGTGGGCGCTTCGGAGTACTCTGGCCATCTGATTCAGACAAACGTCGCTTACGACTGGAGATGAAAGAAACGGGAAGTAGATCCAAAGCTGTGGGCGACGGAGATGGCATTTGTAAGTGATCGTGCAAGGAAGGAGCCGGTGATGGAAGGCCTGCGGAAGGGACAGCAGAGCTAGACGACTGCTCGTCGAGTCTAGATATAATTGTCAGTGAACGGATGAGCATTGTAAGGATGGGATCATACTTAGAGCGCTTGTGCGGTCTGCCGCTTATTGTTGCGTCATCGTGATCATCACGACTCGACGAAGAACTGCGACGCTTCCGTCCAGAAATTGCTTCAGGATATGTGGTCGCAAGATCATCATCCTCTGAAAGCGGCGATGCGAAAGGTTCAGGAGAGCGGCCGGGTGAACGTTCTGGAGAAGGATACGAAGATGCCGCAACGGCATCCTTCGTTGCTTGCCTCCGTCGCTTTTCCTCCGCTCTTGCTTGGGCCTTCATCTGAGGTGTCAAGTCTTTTACGGCCACATCAAGTTTCGTGGCGAGGGTACTCTCTGAGAATTTATCGGAGTACAAATCGTTGGCCCGCTTTTCGATCGATGCAAACTCCAGCTCGATGTTGGAGTCCAGAGGTCGTTTATCGTCTGGCTTAGCGAAGAAACGGGTTGCAGCATCCACAATGTCCACGCGTTTATTGGAGAAACGCTGCTTCCGAAGAGCATTCCATCCCATCCGTTTCCGAGCATCCACGAACCAAGCGTCGACCATCTTGCGCTGGCATCTAGTTTCACGAAAGACCGCTTCTCTGATATCTTTCGATGGGTAAGGATTGTGCAGGTTCTGAAGAAGCCACCGGTATGCGGGCTCGATGTAGAGTGGACAGGATAGTGCGTGAAACTGAGGTTGGGGGGTATCTAGGAAATTTGAAGAAGGGGTATTACCATGAGCGGCATGGGAATCTGCTTCGGTGGGAGCAGCATTGGGTTTATCGTTGATGTCAAACTGGGCGAAGACGCCTTCTAGGTCGCCTTGCACAGCATCGGCGCTGGTTTTGAAGTCCATGAGGTAGTCCGTCAAAATAGCAATTCGGGAGGCAATAGTGTTGGCGAGTGCGATCGTTTCTTCCTTGACGCTTGAAGTCCGAACTCCATTCTCGAGGTCCAATAAGAGATCGGACCAACGGTCTTGAAATGCGGTTAGTGAAGACCCTCCTTGGGCAGCGGCGAGCAGAAAATCTTCCTCCATACGAGACAGTCGCTCATCGATGGAGGGCTCCATAGCGAAGATGTGGGCAGGATGGATGGTGTGAGGTAGGTTACTATCGATGTAGGACCACCATGGCAAGCGGTCAAATCTTTAGAGTTGTTTATTCGGCATTGTGCTTATGTAATACAACACGCTGCTGCATTGTCCGCCCAAAACGTCGCAAGCCCATGATTGAAGGAGGCTCTGTGGCCCCGGAATCCGCCTTCCATCCCCCTCCCACAATGCACCGTCCAGAGGTCTCCTCCAGTGCTCGTCAGAGGCTTCAACGTATCACTAACATTGCTCAAAACTTGCGTCTCCTGTGCAACACAGGCGAGCCATCCCCCGACGTTCATCCTCACGCCAAACGATACACCGATAACACGCACAGCGCCCACCTTTCCTCCCTCCCAATTAGTCCAATTTCAGCCCCAACGAGTATCATCCCACAGCTTAAAGAGATCGGGTTGCCGGACTCGATATCCAGGCAGGTATCTGATGCCTATCTCAAAACGTCAAACGACCTACGTGTGTTTTGCGAAACGTCCCTGCGTGCGGCATTACGAGATGCAGCATCCCGAGGTCCGGTGTCCTCCGACGAGGCCAAAACCATAAACCAAATCTGGTGTGCTGCACATACGCAACAGACGCAACAATGGGCGGAAGATGCTCTCTCTCGTGCTCGTGAATTCGTCACTAAGCCCATTCCCGCACTTGCTGCCAGCGACGTTACGAAAGAGAAAAAACCCGCGTTCAACCATGTGCGCACTCTTGTTTGTGATGTGTTTTATAGACTAACGACCAGCTCAAGGAATATACACCCCTTCTCGAAAAGTATTTCGAATACAATGCGTATCCATCTGCTCGTGATAGAGCTGTGTTGGCGCGTAAATCTATGATGACACCAAGGCAGATAGAAGTATGGGTACGTATGATCGCATACTCTTATTGTCGTTTTGATCTAATGCGAATCGCACAGTTTCAAAACCACCGTAATCGTGCTAGAAAGGACGGGAAAAGGTTGCGGAAGCTGTCTACCGACCCACTTCCTCTGCAACTGTCTCTCGAATCTCTTGAAAAAGAAATGGCCTTTTTCACTTTACCAGAAAATGAACGACGACCGATAGATAAGCCCGCATCCTCTGATGACGATTCCTCAGATGAAGAGTTCACTGTACGCTTGCCATCATACAATTTCTGCTTACTGCTTACCCTTTTTTGTAGCCTTCGACGCCGCCGTCTTCTCTGTCCTCGGATATGCTGAACATACCTGCACCGCCACACGCTTTCCCGACCTGCTATCCCCCTCGTTGTGACTACAAGCCTTTTCCCACGAACGCTGATGGTTTCTTATTCCCTGCACCCGTATGGATGCGAAAACCTGCTAGCGCTCGTCGAGTCATTACGCCGATTGACTTCGAAGACTTTATCCTCGATTTCTCCTTGAAACTTATCTTGAGAGAGCCTCCGTCTAGAAAGGAACGAAGAAAAACCGCGGACGGCTGCACTCCCACTCCCTGGTTTGCTTGGAGGCATACTGTTCCTTCACCTGCTCCTCTTCCTGCACTCGTCCGCACACCCCACACATCCACCCTCAATCGTCTGCCAGCAGAACTCTCCGCGATTCCTGCACCAGCAACCCGACTCCACCCTTTCCGATCTTCCAGCCCCTGTGCTCAACCCGTGACACTCATACCTCCACAATATCAGAGTAGTCCTCCTTCTCGTAGGAAGGTCGCTCACCTCCCAAACCGTACACCCAAGAATGTAAGCACGTCACACCGGCGTGGAAGCCCAGCCGTATCGGAAGCATCGCCCTCTTCCTCATCTCGATCCCTTTCATCCAATTCGCGATCCTCTTCATTTGGCTCCGAGACATCCTCGAAAAGAAGACCATCGTCGTCTTCCAGCAGTTCATCGTCATCACCGCCGAGTGCGCTCACCACTCCGACACTTCCGCATGCGACACTGCCGGGCGATACTCGCTCGCCCACTGTGTCAGTGGCAGGGCTCGACTTCCAGAATATGGATGATCTGTTTGGTGATTCTAACAGTGCACTCTCGCCAATTGAAGGGCTACCAATCGATTTTGCTGCGGTGGCTCGTCAGAAACATGGTTTTAACTTCTCTATTGAGCTTCCCACCGCTGGTCTTTCACAACGACGATCATAACGCTTGTCACGTCGAACCCATTCACCACAGAAGCTTTTCGCTTCTGCATCCTTTTACTATGCTTATGGTTCTGGGCCTATGTCTATGATAGTGCATCTTGACAAAATCCGTTCTTGCTATTTCCCCACTGCTCTGCATATACGACATTTTACTCTATCTTTGGCTTTCCGCATATTCCCGCTTTCATGCTATCATTATCGCTTTCCATCCGTACATTTACTTTGTCTTTCCGGTCATTTAATGTATCAATACAAACATGAATTCTGTATTCGTACAATGGAACTCTTGCTCGAAAATCTTGCGACTAGTCAAAAGTTCACTGTCAAGGAGTAAATGAAAAGTTACAATTGAAATTTCCTCTTCTCATCCCTTCCAGTTCTTTACTTCGCGAATTTAGAAGCCTACAAAGTTTTCATGAGGTCAGTAGCTCAATCGTTTATGGTCTCATTTAACGGTCGACTCACCAGGCTCATAAGACCGCTCAAGCCTCCAGAGTTGCTACCGCCGACAGTAGTGCTGCTTCCACCCCCGCCAAACTTCGACTGCACCAGGAGCTTCATGACGGTCATGGCAGCACCATTGACGGCATCCTGCTTGTTTCCAGACGCAGCCCCTCCAGACTTGTCGAAAAGCTTGGTCGCCTCCGCCATGGCCAAACTGATGAGCTGCGTCTGGGAGCCGCCTCCCGATGAGCCACTTCCCGATGACTTGCTTCCGGATGTATATTGTTTGAGTACCTGTCCATTTAAAAATCAAGAGGTATGCTTTGTTTCAGGCCAGGTACGACTTACCTGAAGAGCTGCTGCGCTTCCCAAAGAGCTCGCACTGAGATTACCTGCTCTTCCTTCATTGTAAGCCTTCTCATGTGCTCTAGTCACGTCTTCCTCGTCGAGAGGTTTCTCGTGCTCTTTCTGGAGCAGGTATCATGGTATGTTCGATCATCAACAGCTTTAAGGGTAAGGAGGTATGCGTGCACAGACCTTGTTGTTCCCAAGAAAGCTGAGGGCAGTCTCGAACAGCGAGCTCTCTCCAGATCCTTGCTTCTGCGCACTCTTGACAGCTTCATCGCGGTTGACTTCGTGGACAGGAGCGATCGGAAGCTCAGATCATAGTTCGGTTCCATAAGGACGGCACTCACTGGAATAAGGGTCATTGTTACCAGAGGTCTGTGGGGTGTTATCCGGCGAATTGAGCTCTTGACCACCGGTTTTGCTAACGTTGGCTTGTGGAAGTAAAGAGTGGGGGTGCATGGTGTCATCTTGCCAACTCTCGTTATCAATGCACTGGTTGAGCTTACTTTGGGAATCGCTGTAAGACTCGTAGCCTTTCTTTGCGAGGTTGATAAAACTATCCTGAAGCAATGCAGTTAGCCCCAAGGAATTCAAAATGCGGCGATTTGTACCATGGTGTGCAGTGAAGCGGTAAGTTACGGTGCTGCGGAGGCGAGAGTATCTTATTCATGATCGATCATCGATCATTGATCAAGGTTTGCGGTGGAGCAGCCGAAAAGGGTGGCCGCTGTCCTTCTTTGGGAATGCCGACGCGCCAACACTTCTAACGTCATCGCACGAAAATCAAATCAAAATTCGTGTTCACGTTAAATAAAGCTAGGAGTGAGTATATAGTAGTTGTATTGAATCACTTCGCATTCTCCCCAATCTTCACGTCCGTCCCCGCAGTAGTCGTCGTCGACGGATAAGGAGTACCAACAGTGTGCGGCCCACTCTCGAG
>JABCKG010007937.1:0-11486 GCA_018851835.1 Hypsizygus ulmarius | reverse complement strand
TATACTACTACAAAATATAACTAGAATGTTCTACGAGCTTCGAGTGCAAGTAGTAAGTGTTCAAATACTTTACTGACATTCGAGACAGTTTGAACATTAGACTCGAACCTTCGAGTGGGTTCGAAGCTTTTGATCAAACCTTCAAACCCTAATGCAGATGTACGAGTACCTTCAAGGATGTTCTACAACATTCGACAACACTCCCCCTTACTCGTGCATGACTCCCATTCCGTAGGTGAAGTATTTGTGCAGAGGTCGTGCCAATCCCTTCATGAAAATATTGGCAAGATTTTCGTAGGTCGGAACATGAATGATATTGAGTGTTCCATTCTCAACTAGGTCTCGTAAGAAATGAAATGTGATGTCAATATGTTTCGTACGTGTATGGTACTCTGGGTGGTGCGAGATCGCGATAGCGGCTTGGTTATCTGAGTAGATAGTTGAAGTCGCTGGTTGTGGAAGTCCGAGTTCGTGGAATAGAGTACAGTGCCATAAGACTTGTTTGGCAATGTGCATGGCTGCGACATATTCAGCTTCTGCAGTGGAGAGAGCAACAGTAGCTTGCTTCTTTGAGCTCCAGGCTACAGCTCCCCCTGCTATTAGCAAAACATAACTGCTGATCGACTTTTGGTCAGCATCAGATGCCCAATCTGCATCTCCGTAGATTGTGAGTTCGTCATCCCACAATTGATCAGTGCTGCTGTAAGTAAGTACGTGAGTTCACGTTCCTTTAAGGTAGCAGAAAATATGTTTGATGGCGGTCCAGTGTAATGGTTTCAGGTTTTTCATGAATTGTGCAAGTCTTTGCACTGCATAAGCAATATTGGGTCGTGTTCCTAGGGCTGCATACATCAGCGAACTGATAGCGGTGGCATACGCACTCGTTCTCCTGCTATCCCGATCATCTGCTTTCTCATCTTTTTCCTCAGCCTCTTCGAAGTTGTCCAAATTTATATTCAGATCGAGTGGTGTCGAGACTGGATTGGCATCCGCGAGTCCAAATCGTTTGAGCCTGGCGTCAATATAATGGGTTTGAGAAAGGATGATAATGCCCTTCGCTTTGTTGGTGTCGACCATCATCTCAAGGAGCATTGAAGGGTTGCCGAGGACATTGAGTTCAAATTTAGACTTCAACTCCTGTTCAACTCGATCGGTCTCCGTGACATCATTCATAAATGTTACGAGGTCGTCTACCCAGACAAGAATGATTGCGAAGTCTTCACCACTTCATCGAAGGAAGCAGCAATAGTCTGCTTTCAATCTCGTGAATCCCAGTTCCTCCATTGTGCTATTCCACTCTTTATTCCAAACATTCCCAGCTTGCTTCAGTCCGTAAAGGGATCGCTTCAGCAAGCAGACTTGGCCAGTTCCATCATTATATCTAGAGGGCTGTACCATGTACAGTTCTTCTTCGAGATGCCCATTAAGGTAAGCACTCTTCACGTCCATCTGGCACATGTGCCATCCATGGATCGCGGCTAATCTGAACATTGTGTGCAGGCTTTCGAATCGCATCACAGGTGCGAACATTCCATTGTCACTATAGTCAGTCCCTGGCTTCTGTGAGAAACCTTGTGCAACAAGTCAGGCCTTGTAGCAGATGGTGCATCCATGTTCGTCCTTCTTTCGAATGAAGACCCATTTATTCCCTATAGGCTTCCTTCCTTCGGGCAGATTTGCCAACTTCCAAGTTCCCATCTCTTCGAGTCGTGCAATCTCCTCATCCATGGCTGCTTTTCAATGTTCACCATCATCGCATCCAAGAGCTTCTTTGACAGTTTCAGGATTTCCTTCTTCATTTGCCATTGCACCCAAATACACGGTCTTGAATGACTCTTCGATGGCTTCCTCCAGCAAAGGTGTCTCCTCTTCAGTGAGGTGTGCCTTTTGCTTTCCAGTTGCCTTTGCAGCTGATGAAGCAGTTGGATGATGTACAATTGGAGGTGCAGTTGGTTGGATATGGCACACTGGACGCGCTGCTGGATTGTCCAACTTTTGATAATTGATGCTGCTGGTCCTTGTACACAATTTCTGTGAGTCCTCTGAACCTGGGGAATCAGGGTTTTGAGGTTCCTGAGTCACTGGAGTGTCTGGAAAAGTTTCTGGGGTAGGCTTCGAAGGCTCGAATGCATTTTCAGGGGTTTGGCTGGCAAATTCTGGTGCTAACTCCCCCTCGACAGGTAAACCTGGTAAGTTTGCCTCTTCATGCTTCAGTGGTTCATCATTCTCATTGAATATGAAGTTTCTCGAAACCTTAATTTTTCGAGTTGCGGCATCGTAATAATGTATGGCTTTCGGGCCATTTTCAAATCCCGTAAAAACCATTTTCTTCGACTTCAGTGTGAGCTTCGAACGATTCTTGTTCTCATCAAGAATCCATACATCACATCTGAATTCCCTCAAGTGGGAGATATCAGGTTTTGTTCCCGTCCAAGCTTCGTATGGTGTCTTTCCGCTTAGCGCTCGAGTCAGAGCTCAGTTTCAAAGGTATACGGCATACAATACAGCTTCATCCCATAGAAAGGTAGGGAGACCTTTTGCGATAAGCATAGCATGTACCAGCTCCATGTAAGTGCAGTTAAATTGTTCAGTGATGCCATTCTGTGGTGGTGAGTATGGGGCTGTCATTTCGATTGCAATTTCCTTTGCCGCTGCCCACTTTCGCAACTTGTCATTTACTAATTCCTTTCTGTTATCGAAGTGCATATATTTTGGTGGCCGTCCATGCTTGTTTTCTATAGTCGCTTCATACTACTGGATTCGTTTGAATGCAGCGCTCTTCAGCTTCATGAAAAGTGCAGTGCCGAGGCACATAGCATCATCTGCAAATGAATTATAATAGTACCAGCCACCAATCGACTTTACATGAGCAGGTCTCCAGACATCGCTCACGATGCGCTCACCTGGGACCTTCAAACGGTGTTCAGCTTCCTGGGAAAATGGACGATGTGCCTGTTTAGCTTGTATACAGGCTTCGCAGGTCTTTGAAGGTGTAGATGTCTCATCAATATTAAGTCCATCTACCATCTTCTCCCTCTTCAATCTTTTGAGTGCACTAATGGATATATGTCCGAAGCGTCGGTGCCACTCATTCCACAAGAGTTTTCGAGGTGCTGCAACATTTGCATGCTCCTTCGAAGCAATTTCAGTGCATGCATCGAGCAAGTAGAGCCTGTTCATCAGTTTCCCTGTCTCTATTGTCTGCTTATCTCTATTTAGCAGTGTGCATCGCCCTTTTCCAAATTGGACATGTCCACCACTACTATCGAGTCGACTAATCAAGAGAAGGCAGTTCGGTGCTTTGGGTATGTAAAATGTGTTCCTGAGCTGATGTCTGAATACCCCTCCCTCTATAGAGAAGTTTACAGCCACAGTTCCACGTCCTTTGACTTCGGCACATCCTGGGCCAACTCCTTTGATTGAAATTCCACAGACAGGTTCATAATCGATAAAGGCTTCACAGCTCATGCAAATATGTGAGGTTGTCCCCGACTCGAGGATCCAATCATCATAGGAGAACTCTTTCTCCTCACTCGCCATATACGTGGCATCACCTAGCATTTGGTTCACTTCCGATGCCTGGTTCGCTTGGTGTCCCTTTCCAGCTCTTCGGCTTTTGGGACCTTGTCTCTCACATCCTCCGCCCTTGGACCAACAGTCCCGGGCCATATGCCCCTTCTTTTGGCAATAGCACTCCTTCTCGGAGTTCTCGTTTGATTTTGAAGGTCGGGTGCCTCCGCGTGGCTGCCCTCTCACTTGGAGCATGGTGCTCATAGCTTCGCTGCTCCATCCTTTGCATTGTCAGTCCTCCTCGTATAGGATTGTCAGTCCTCCTCGTATAGGATTGTCAGTCCTCCTCGTATAGGATTGTGATCAATTTGTGTGATCGAAGCATGGGCTTATTCCTGCTCGATCCCAAGTACGCAGAGGTGTACATGTCCCAACTCTCTGGTAAGGACGTGATCAATATCATTATGAAGTCTTCATCTGAGACTTTGTTGTCCATCAGATGTAACTCCTCCTAAAGCTTTCGAAGCTTCAAAATGTGTTTGACCATGTCGAACTCATCAGAATCGTCGGCCTGCATCCGGTACAATGCGCGTCATGTTGCCAGGACACCTAAATGGCCCTTCAACTCCTTCACCATTGAGAGTTGGTCCCACATCTCTTTCGCAGTTTCCACACTGCTGAGATGGACCATCTTCAAATCTCCGACCACGAGTTCGATTTGTGTTCGAGTCTTTGCGTCACCCTCTGCCCATTTCTTCTGAGCCTCGAGTTCTTCTGGGGTCAGTGTTTCTGCAGCCAATCCTGGAGGCTTTGCGTCCTTTGCAATATACTTCTCCAGTCCAAGGTCACGCAAGACAGCGAGCATCTGTTGCTTCCATGGCATCCAGTTCATGGCCTTCAGCAATTCCATGTGGTACGATCCTGAAGTATGTTCTTCCGACATTTTGTCAAGTAAGATATAGAGGGTGCATCAAGATATAAAGCTAGTGTATTGTTTGTAGTATTATAGGCTGGGGCCCATAACCTGTTGAGCAGATATGTGCAGTTGGTGATAGTACAGAATATAAATTCTTCTTAATAAGCATGGACTCAGAGAGTCCTTATATACTACTACAAAATATAACTAGAATGTTCTACGAGCTTCGAGTGCAAGTAGTAAGCATTCAAATACTTTACTGACATTCGAGACGGTTCGAACATTAGACTCGAACCTTCGAGTGGGTTCGAAGCTTTCGATCAAACCTTCGAACCCTAATGCGGATGTACGAGTACCTTCGAGGATGTTCTACAACATTCGACAACAGGGGTCAGGAAGTTCTGTGATTGGCTGAAGTCACATATGTGGGCAGATTATATTCAAATTTTGGAGAATCAAATATGCAGGGAAACAGTAGCACTAGGCTCATCTCCATCTGGCTTCACATTACATGACAACTCATGGATTCAGATGCAAATCTGGCTGGGGCCACTGTAGTCTCATACCAAGAATGTCCACGTGTGGACGGTCTTGTACCAAGGTTGATGGATTGATAGGGCAATGTAAAAATCAGATTTTGATTTCAGGAACATTTAGTTACCGGGCTTTGAGTGTGACATGACACAGCTAATATTGATATGTTTTTGAGTTTTTGATCTCGACAAAGTTCCGACTGAGATACACGGCATGCAAGGGCACATGCTGTATGTGACGCTCAATGTGTTCGCTCATGAATGAAAATGGCAGTGCCAGTAGCTTGCGTACACCCCTCAGCAATGCTCAATCTCCTTTAACTCCATCACACACTCCTCTGAGCAACATTCCAAATCCCAGCAACTCGCTTTTTGGTACACTGCACCGTCAAAAACCACCATCATCTGCTACTCCACAGAATGATCCCCAACCATGCAAGTGGCCACAGATTGGGAAGTGTGTACCTATTGAAGACATTGTTAGCATGTTGCAAGGATTATATAGCTGCACACTAAAACCCTGGCAGCTTGGCATTTTTGAGAAAGCCGCCGAAGGCTTTGATACATTTGGTATCATGGGAACGGGTTCTGCAAAGTCGTTGGCATTTGTGTTGCTGGGAATTGCCACTGAGCTTGCTGAGTGTAAAGATGTGGTTATTGTTATATGCCCATTGAAGTCTCTACAGAAGGATCAGGTGAGCACATCACATCATAGTCCAGAAAAGACATTTCTAACAACCATACCAGATTGTGAGATTCAACGAAAGAGGGGCTCCATTCATCTATAAGGGTAGAGAGTTAAAGATGTCCACAGTTGTGATCAATGAGGACAATCACGATGATTCGATCTTCACTCAGCTCAGGCAGGGAGTTTTCCGCATCTGCTATGCATTCCCAGAATGCCTCCTTCACAACGCACGGTTCAAAAAACTTTTCTGACATGAAAAGTTCCAGAAGATGATCATCGCAATGGTCGTTGACGAGGCTCATGTTATCGAGATATGGAAGGCCGACTTCTGCAAGGACTATGGTGAGCTAAATACACTCAAGATCATTGCAGGGTCTGAAATACCATGGATGGCACTCACTGCAACCTGCTCAACCAGAACATTCAAAGTTATATACACAGCCCTCGGCATGGGCAGTGCACGGCACTTTTGGGGGATTGACTTAGGATCAGATCCTCCTAACCTGACACAATGGGTTTGGCCAATGGAATACTTGGCATCCTCGATGGCCAACCTCTTTGTGTTTATTCCCCAGGCACCTCAACATGCAGAAGACTTTGAGAAAACAATCTTTTACTTCAAAACACATCAACTTACATGTTATGCACTCAAGATATGTCGAAGTCTCGTTCCACCAGAGTTCAGATGATAGATATACACGTTCATAGTGACGGCCTCTGAAGACTTCAAAGACAAAGTCATGGACTTGTTCTGCAACAACAAGACTTGTTTTCTCTTTGCCACAATTGCCCTTGGCTTGGATCTTGATATTCTGGATGTCACCCGAGTCATCATCTTTGGTAACGATAACTTCAATGATGCCTTTCAGAAGGGTGGTCATGGTGGTCGTGATCAGAACATTCAAGCCAAGATGATTTGGATTGTTGAGCCTTGGACTTTCAACCCACTAAACCAACTGGAGGAGGGACAATAGACAACTAAAAAGGCATTGACAGAGGAGGAGCGACAGCGTACCATGGATTCAGCATTCCGAGAATATATCAACTGCTCCCAGTCTGATTTCTGCATGCGCAAATATGCATGTGGCCATTTTCGTCCAAAACCACAACTCTTAGGGTTTCCGTGGTACGAGAGTGATGACGACGAGTCGGCTGATGAAGATGATGACAACGATGATGCCGACAATGATGATGATGAGGTTCAGGTAATGTGGGTGGTAGTTGAGCAGAAAATTGCAACTGGCAGCGCATGTGGCTGCAGCACGAAGTGTTGCCAAACTGATCCTGAGAAGGCAATCGGTCTCCTTACAGACGATGAATGAGCACTCATCCAACACCACATGAGGACTCTTTCTGGAGAGACAACACTTGATGCAACCCCAAGTCTATCAGCTCTACAAGTCCCTCCTGCTGCACCTCTTCGATGCTCCAAACCAGAACGTGAAATCCTACGACATGCTCTGACTCCTTGGCGCGACGTGTATTGGGTGCTCATAAAACCAAAAAACCCATTTCTTTCCCAGAAATGGGTGATGACAAATGAGAACATTGGCCACCTCGTCGACAAGGCTCACATCATGCTGAATTGCAATGAGATTGATGATGCACTGGTTAATGGAATCGTGAAGTGGATGTCAGATCCATCAAAGATGCATTCATTGATCACCATTCTTAAAGACTTTTGTGCTTTGAGAATGGAGCGAGACAAGCAGGAGGCAGAAGAAAGAAGAACTAAATGTGCCCATACTGTCTGGAATACAGTGACTATGCCAGATATTGATTCTTTCATTGGCTCCTCTTCCTTGCTCACCTCAGCTACGTTCACTGTGAATCCTTTCATTGTGGACTCAAACTCATCATCAACATCTACCTCCTTCACCTGGTCAATTCCCAATTATCATCATTAGTATGTATTGGTTTAATTGTCACTGTCTTCGCTACTGATCCCCAAATCTGAGAAGGGGCACTCTGGGAACTCGGCATCTTGGGCAGTATCTACATTGAGTTGTCCATTAGGATCAATAAATGCTGGATCAATACCAGTTTCTTCTGTTCCTCCAGCCTCAATCATGTCTTTGCCATGAATATCTGTGCCACCAGATCCCGTCTGCCTCAACCAGTGCTCATACATACTCTTCTCTGTAAGCATTTGCATCCCATCCTGCAAGACATCATGAACGATGTGTGGTGCCTTCTTTCCGCCTTTTTTATTTCTCTTTATTGCCTTTGTGCCAGATGAGCCAAGAATACCATGGTCCTTTGTCTGAGTGTGGACCTTGTGCGTTGAGAGATCGAGGCACAATGCCACAATATCTCCATTGATGCTAACCTCCTTGCAGCCACGATGATAATCTCGAACACTGAACCATGTCGAAACTTCATGTGAGAGACTTCACAGAACCTCAACACATGCCGATGATTTGGTTTGAACATGTTCAATGGATGCGCAGCTGCCCATCGCTGCAAACATGTTCTGTGGAGCATTGATCAGAAATAGTGCTGCCAAAAACATACAATTGAGTGCACCTTGGTAAATCCATTATTGTGCTCAAGGTAGAGATCAGTCGGAATGAATTGTCCCTTATTTTCCCACTGATTAACCAGCCACGTTTGTTCGACCAGTTCCCATAACAACGGCAGGAACTCATACTCGAATTGAGCCTTCATTTCTAGAATCTCATTGCCATAATTATGATAGCCAGCTCCACAGAACATGAAGACCCAGAAGTCATAAACAACCCACATCCGGCCAACATCTGCATCATGAACAGCATCACAAAATTCCCAGAAGAAAAGAGCATCCCGCATGAAGAAGATTGAGTGAGCGAGAAGCTCATTACCCACTTCTAGGGCATCGTGGGCAGCAGATGTTGTTGTGTATCTTGTAAAAATCAGTCCGACCACATTCTCAAACTCATCGCAGTTAGGTAACCAGTCCTTAAGGTCGTTTATAGAGTCCTTTTTCAGGACAAGCCTATGACACAGTAAGCTCCAGTAAAATATTGAAATGACACTTCCGACTCACCTTGTACAGTCTAATATCTGGGCTACCAAGGAATGCATCATGAGTTCTTTGGCCTTATTGTACTCAGATTTCTTGAGATTGAGCTTCGAACGGCGAAGTAGGCTGCGGTAATATTCTAGAGAACTTGGGTTTTTGTGGTCGGAAAGACCAGGATGTGTTCGAAACAGAGAATACATGGCATTTAGTTGAAAATGAAATGGCATGGCAACCTCTTGGACCCAGTCAAACCATAGAAAGCTTGTGAACTCATCCTCATGCTCATCTCTCATGAGGCGGAGGTTCCAAATATATAACCAGTCCCCAACAAGAAGTTGAAGCTCTACCTCAACCACCTCCCATGCCAGGCTGAGGAGGACCATGAAAATCTTGTCTACAATGCGAATTGTGCCTCCCACAGATGCCTCTTCTTCATTCAATGCAGGAAGGGGAAAGAAGCTTGTTTTTTCATGTTCCAGTTGATGAATCCACGGCCTGAGCGACTGAGTGTGTTTGTGCAGAGCCTTTGTCTTTCGTCAGTGGCGCATCTATCCTGGCATGTGGCTGAGTAAGATCGTATGAATTGCATGCTTGAAGGCAGTGGCAACATGCTCCTGCTTTGATTCCATGGGCTGAAGATCATCCAACTTCAGCTTACGCCATTCCCCAGCTAATTTCCTTTGCTCCAGAATAGAAAGTGCACTGCCATACGTGCTGTGGGTAAAGCATATAGGCAATGAGAACACTGCAAGTATTGTTGCATTAAGCTGCTGGATAGCGGAATTAAGCCATTGGGAGGCCATTCTCAGTGTAAAGTTGATATTGTCATACACAACTCCCCAAAA
This sequence comes from Hypsizygus ulmarius, assembly GCA_018851835.1. Lineage (NCBI taxonomy): Eukaryota > Fungi > Basidiomycota > Agaricomycetes > Agaricales > Lyophyllaceae > Hypsizygus > Hypsizygus ulmarius. Next base: position 1,993 of record JABCKG010007937.1, on the reverse strand, counting down.
GCACTCGGACTTCCTAACAAAATTTCATGCCCATAACTTGGCATTCTCTGACAATGTTTTCAAGGCCCTTTGAACTGTTCTATCATTCTGTTTCAGGGGCTGAATATAGTTAGATAATAAAGAACTTACAAATAGCTGACCGAAAGTCCCATGTGATTGAAGGTGTCAATAATCCATCGGCTTGCACCTGAGCTGGCAAGAAACACACCCATAACAAGTTGAAATGCATTTGTGGCACAGTTTCTAAAGAAAAGCAATATGCTTATAATGATGACAATTATCTATTTTCCATGGTGAGATCAATCTGCAGGAACATATTGCATGGCACATACCTTTGCAGCCATATCTTCTTTTTCATCCTTCTCAGTCTGGTTCTAGTGCTCGTAGTCATTCTCAGCCATAAGGAGGGAGTTCAGAAGAAGAGATAAGCAAGGGAGGAGGGTGATATATGTCTGTTGTATTTTTTTAATGCCAAATTCTGTCGTGAGGTAAGGTATGTCGAGGCCTGAAGAGGAGAGCCAGAGTGTATCGTCATGGTAGGCTTTCGTGGACTCGTTGACCATGATTTTAGCAGCCTTACACGTTATAGCTAGGTTGAGTTCGTCCTTAGAGCCTGAGGGTACATTTTGGGTCCAAGAATCCAAAAGCTTCGCAGGTCTGTAAGATTTTCCATCCTGGAAGCGTAAACTTTGGACAGCATGCTCGGAATCATAGTATGCCTGTACAAAGTGGTTTGCTGACCGAAATCCAACGTCTTTAATTGCGGATATTGATTGTGCCAACTTCTCCTCTGTTGACTTGTTTCGACGCGACATTGTTGAGGTGAAGCATGCTGTTCAGATTTCGGCTTGGTTTCGGCATGATCAATTGTCACATCAGTCACAATGATACCAGCAACTCAGGCCAAAAAGACTACAAACTTTTGTAGTCCTTCAAAGCAAAGTCTACAAACAACCCCCACTTTTGCTTTGACTCTTCATGTCTTGTACCTTCTATTTTCATAGGCACAAGTGTACATACTGATAGATAAGAACCATATAAACATTTTCCATCTGGTAAGTGTGTGAATTCAAGAGGATGCTGAGGCTACAATTGAGAACGACTACATTTTTACATTGCCCTAGTGAAACCCCTACCTTAATATAAGCCCCTCACACGTTTCCATGTGAGGTGCTTATGTGAGCCTAGGGGCCACTGGGCCATCTCATCGTTGTTTTGGCAGAGCCTGCCAAATGAGACACCTTGACCAACAAAAAAGTGGCCTCCATGTCAAAAAAAGTGCTCAAATTGAGTACACAAAAAACTGTTTTTAGAGTACATAGAATACAATGGCATCAAAATTAGAAGGGTAAATTTTGGAGTTCTACATCATTGACAAGTGGACTGGGGAGGATGCTGATCATAAGCTTGTGAGGCTGGTACCTGCACATATTGGACGTGAAGTTGATGCTGATGACATGTTTGATGCTTGTACATATATCTGACTCATATAAGTAGCAGTGATGATTTGATTCTGACATGGAGGATGTCGAGTGAGCACCGCGAGTGGTAGGTAATAGTGCGGATTTGATGCGTGATCTACCTTTCGACAATGGTCCGACTCAAAAAATACACCCCTCTAATTGTTGTGTCATTTGATTCTATCTACAATAAAAATGATTTTTCGTATTGTTGGAAGTGATACTCGCACAGACCAAGTACATTCACTTACTCATCCGATCGTATGTAGAATATTCTAGAATATATTCTGTAGGTATATAAAGGACCTCTCGAGGTCCATACTTAATATACTTCTCTTTCTCCTCAACCACCACCTGCGCACCTTACAACAGGTTATGGGCCCCGGCCATTAATCTCATTGAAACGAATCTTACTGCCGCGCACAACCCGCACAATCTTATCAGCAATCTAATCGCGATAATCTAATCATGTCGGACGAAACGAGTCACACTTCGGGTTCATATCGAATCGAAATGCTGAAGGCCACAAACTG
>JABCKG010007936.1:0-11496 GCA_018851835.1 Hypsizygus ulmarius | reverse complement strand
CTCATGATGTAAAATGGGCGCGTTTTTGGTGATGTGGTCTCGAGGGATTTTGTCCGGGATTTGTGGCGTGTTTGTTTTTATCGAAACCCTAGGTCATCGATAACTCGAGGTCGGGAATCTTGACTGCTGGTCTGCCGAGGTCAGCCATACCGGTAACTGTATTACGTGCGTAGAGCCAAAAGGTAGCCCCCGAATCATCCTGCCCCTTATGTTTGTATGTCGTAATCTGGTTAGAAACTGAAGTCACGAATGGGAAGTGTTGAATGGCATGCACCTCAGTGTTAAGGACAATGGTTGTAGCTAACTCATTGCGTCGGCGTTACTATAACCGGCGATTGTGAGCATACGAGAAGAGTGCCAAAGAATCGTTTCGTTTCGGCAGCACGAGACTACAACCTGAAGGGAAGCAGTGCGCCGAAGAGAAGCAGTGTGAAAGCCAACAACCTTCAAGCAGGAAATCTGCGATAGATGGATAAGCTGTCAAGCTATAAGGTTTCAAATGAACTCCAAGACCCCGAGATAAACGATCTAAAGAAATGAAAAACTGAGAAATCATAGCAGCATTTTTGAGCAGAAGAAGTTGAGAGTTCAAGAGGGAGAGAGCCAATTGAGAGGAACGTTATGAATTTATATTAATAACTGCCGGACTTTGCACGTGTCAAAGCGTCCTCCGATTCCAGTCCCCCTCAGTCCCCACTGGGGCCCACAACGAGATCAATCGAAGTATAGCTTACATCGATACTCAGTAGTCATCCTCGAGCAAAGTAAGAACATGCACAGCGGGTATCTTCGCAACCCTAACCAAACCATATAAGAGTTTTAACATCACGCTGTTCGCCATGTCTAACTACCCCCAAATCAGATCTACTCTTCAATCACCTCAACATTTTGCTCATTCCCTAGCATGAGAATGACTGCTACAGTACAAAATAATCATTAACAAGGAAAGCGAAGGCAAAGACAAGTAGACTCACAATTAATCGAGCTCGTTGATTTCGAAAGCACGAGTGTCAATCTCCTCGAAGTCGCGTTGGGCGAGGGAATGGTCTTCAGCAGGCGCTGGGGCTTTCTTTTTCTTTCCGCCGAAAAGATCGCCAATGGCTCGGAACGCATCCGCGAAGTTGCGAGCGGAGAGGTCTTCCTCGAAGTCACGCTGAGATAGAGTGGCGTCGGCGGCGGCGTCAACTCCTGGTGGTTTTCCCTTAATCTTGTTCTTCAATGCACGGAAGCCGGAAAGGAAGCCACGCGCCTCGAGTTCCTCGTCGAACTCGCGGGACTCAAGGAAGTCTTCGAAGTCGCGCTGAACGAGGCTTGGGTCGGCAGTGGCATCAACAAGGGGAACTCCAGGTCTCTTTCCCTTGATTGTGTTCTTCAACGCGTGCCAGCCATCCCGGAGACCGCGCGCCTCCAGCTCGTCCTCGAACTCGCGAGACTCCAGAATGTCTATAAGGTCGCGCATAGCGAGGGCACCCTCATCAAGGAGATCGCGCTGAACAAACGAGGGATCCGCACTAGCTGCCACCTTAGCAGCCAATTTGTCGGCCTTGCGCTGAGCCCTATCAGCTTTGGACTGGGCGTAGTTGCTCTTCAGATTGCTGAAGAAGCCACGGGCATCGAGATCGTCAAGGTCAAGGTCGCGGAGGACAAGTCCATCGTCCTCAAAGAGGTCACGCTGAGAAACAGTGGCGTCGACGGCGGTATCAACTCCAGGTGTTTTCCCCTTAATCCCGTTCTTCAATGCACGGAAGCCGGAAAGGAAGCCACGCGCCTCGAGTTCCTCCTCGAACTCGCGGGACTCCAGGATATCTTCGAAGTCGCGCTGAACGAGGCTTGGATCGGCGGTGGCGTCAACAGGGGGGAATCCAGGTCTCTTTCCCTTGATCGTGTTCTTCAACGCGCGCCACCCATCCCGAAGACCGCGCGCTTCGAGCTCGTCCTCGAATTCGCGTGAATCAAGGACATCCACGAGGTCCCGCAGAGCAAGGATCTCATTGTCAAGGAGATCGCGCTGAGCGAGCGAGGGATCCGCACCAGCTGCCGCCTTAGCAGCCAACTTGTCGGCCTTGCGCTGGGCCCTATCGGCTTTGGACTGGACGTAGTTGCTCTTCAGATTGCTGATGAAACCACGGGCTTCGAGATCGTCAACGTCGCGGGTGGAGATAGAAGCGTCGGCAGGAGGTGTGGATGTGGCATCGGTGGGATTGGTAGCAGCACCAGGGTGGCCTTGCTTACGGGCTCTCCTGGCCGCCTTGCGCGTCTTCCGCTCTGCCTTCAGTTGTGCCTTCTCCTCCGGAGACTTGTTAAGCCACTCGCTCTTCCTAAGAGCCTTTCCGCCCCTCTTTCCGCTCCTCTTGCCACCCTTTCCACCCTTCCCAGCGTGCGCATGAGCATTAGGCGCGTGGGCAGCGGGATCGGCAGCATCAGCAGTAGGCGCTGAGGTATCAACGTCACGGCGTTGGTTTTGGTTCTGGCTGAAGTTGTTAACCAAGCCAGCCACTGCGCCGAGGTTTTGGGCTACGGCTTGTCCACCACCAGCAGCTTTGACGGCAGTTGATCCCACCCGCTTGACGGAAGCCACAGCCTTCCGAGCGGCGGGCTTGCGAGGCTTGGATGGGTCGCGGCGTTCGATATATTGAGCCTGGCCACCGCTGGCGCTCTGAGCGAACTGACCACCGTAGGTGATTGCTTTACCTAGGCCCTTGCCAATCTTGGCGGATCTCGATTTGCGTGGAGCACTGTGAGCGACGTTACGAGCGTTGAGCGCAGCATCGGCGGCGACAGAAGTGGGGATGGCGGAAACAAGAGCGGCACTGCCGACGCAGGCAACAAGGACAGCTTGAGAGTATTTCATGATGACTTTGAGGTTGAGTTAGAAGCGTCAGACCGGCTGAAGTTCGATCGGGTGCAGTAAGGTGGGATTGCTCAGAACCAGCTGAGAGATGGGGAATCGATTTGATGAAAGGTAGGTTTTATATAGACCCGGGGGCGTCAGCATCATGGATATCTCCATTGGCATTGCGATCTTGACACAAATGATGCCTTAGCAATTTGCAAAATGCGGTGCAGGTCGCCATCACCCGGGATTCGGGGGAGCATGGTGTCATGGATCGCTAGGAATTCCGAAGAGTCCAAGGGTGGATGTTAGTCGCGCGCTTGTGTAATTCCATGGAAAAAGGAAAGACACCTCGTTCAGCTACCTTCCGGCAACGTATAGCGCCCTCAGATAGCCTTCTTGGTGAAACTTCATCCTGCTAGTTTGGCATCAGCAGTCCAAGACTCACAGTGAGTAGCATACATTTCGCTGACGCCTGGCAGATACCGAGGAAACCGGGTATAGATATCACGGAAATGGCTGGAAACAGTGGTCAAACCGTGGTAGACCGGTGCGTTATTCTCCATGATCGAAAAACTAGTGACTTTTAGTATCAACTGATGACTTGATTATGATGAGTTTCCATGCGAGCCTGGTGGACAATGGATAAGTAAGTATGCCCCGGGGCCCCGGCATGCTTTTCCACGATGCACCTTATCCTGAAGCGTTTCAACCTTGTTAGGAAACATCGAAGGTTAGGCAGTAGACCGGGTTGCGAGTGCATTCCGTCCCATCAACGGGAAAGGATCCTCCGTGAAAATGCTGTCCAAGACTCCAAGCTGATCCGTTCATCAATTGTTGATCCTCATGGCGGTGCAACTTACATGAGAATCCCTCCATCGTCCAAGGCTCCAAGGGTGCGAAATCATTGGGTAACCATGACGGTAGCCTGATTACTCCTCGAGGCCATTTGTCTTATGGAGCGGGTTTCAAGACCAGCACCAAGGGGTTAAAAAGGCGGAGTGCATCGCTTCACGTTTGGTCAATGTGAGTCGCATCGCGACGTCGCCAATGGTGGTCAAAATACTGTTCAAGATTCGGTGAAGGCAAAGCATTCCTGACCCTAAGCACTCAACATCAGAATCTAAATTGAGACTTACATCGTCCATATAGACTGGCAACAGTCTAGTTCAATTCGAAAAGCCTTCGCATATTGTAGCTGCCTACAACACAACTTGAGCACAATTTAGACTGGGTTACCACTCTTCTTGATCTCTTTCCTGCATCCCATGTCTTCCCATCGTCCTTCATCTTGTGCGCCAAGACTTCATCGGATCGGTCTTCCTGTTGTTAGCCTGGAGCGCCGGCCACTCATCTGTCTTCCAATTGTTTTTCGTATTGTCCACTCGTCTTGGACGTTGGCTGCAAGTGCTTCGCGAAAGCACCGCACACGACACGCCAGTCCATGTTAACAGCCCAGCCAGTTGTGCGGATATTAGATTGGGCAATCACATCGACGACCGTGTGTCCACAGCAGCGGCGTCCCTCTTGAGCTTGTCTGCCACCGCCTTTGCGCCTTTCCGGCCAATCTTCCCTGTCCAAAAAACGGGTGCCTTGATCATGTTCCCGGAGTTGTCCTTGAGATACTTGATGAATTGTCTAGTGGTACTGTGATAGAGCCTACGAGCATCCAAGCGGGCGAATAAGATATTGGTAGCGTAGCACTTACGCCGTAACGGCTTGGCCACGGGCTTGCATTTCGAGTTCAAGCTCATCACCGACGTCCCCCGCATCGAATTCAAAGTAAGAGACCGCGAGACAGCGTCTGAGTTGGACAGTTGCAGGTATGCGTCGGAAGACACTAGCATCGGTTGGTGTGGCTGAAGAGGCTAGCGAGAGCGCGATGATGGAAGCGATGGCAAACGAAGCCGGGAGACGCACTGTACGGAACGACAATGGATTCATTAACGTGGTGCATCATGATCAACAGGCCAGCCGACGTACATGTTTTTGCGAAGAAAACGACTAGATTGAGTCTCATGATGCGATGGACAGCGTGCAAGGATAGTTGGAAGTGTTGTTGTTCAAGTATCGACCCAAAAGTGACACGTAGAGGTATGCGAGAGAATGCCATCACGCAGTGTGTGTTTGCATACCTACGATATCTTGTGCGTGGATGAAAACGTTGCAAACGTTATGAGGGATATCCAAGTCAAGCACAATATTTATACTCCATGGATAGGGGATTTGCAGATTGCCTTAGCTGGATAACCAATCATTTCCCTCTCGCTTCACACACAGCCAGGCTGGCCAAGTCGGGAGAAACAAGAGGCATGCAGCTTCCTGGTGCTGCTGTGAGGCGAGATGAGTCTTTGCCCTGATGTTCGGTGTCCCTGTTCAGTTGGTGCTTTTGCAATAGTTCAGCAACAGGGCGGGCGTACCTCAAGCAAGCTCGTTTATATATAGTAATATGTGCATCATGTCAATGCTCCAACTTTCCTTGAATGGATATATAGTCATTAATCGAGTCCGTCTGTAATTGAAATCCTGGAGGTTGTCGCCAAGTTGTCGCGTCAACTGCAGATGTGGTTTGGGAATTGTGATCAAGAAGGTCTCATCAACCGAAGTTGAACTTAGCATTCCGCCGACCATTCCTGACTGCCCTCGATTTGAACCAAACGTTGACGAAAAAATGCGCGAAAAGACACATGAGGAGTGGTAAATTTGAAGGGTGTGCTTCTACAAGAAAGTGCGCAGAAAAGTCCCCATAAACCCATATCTTCATGAGCGAGTCTAAGCACGAAGGCTGATATAGATCTTCGGGACCCCAAAGCTGCGTTCAGGTGCTGATTCGCTGGATTTTTGTTTCGTCCCATTGTTGATCATGTGGCAAAGCCCGAAAAATCCTAAAGAATCGATGTGAAGGCAGCTTGCAGTTGTAACGAACCAAAGTACGGGGCGAGGAAGTAGGGGTCGGCAGGACAGCGATCGGATGGAGAGGGTTTCGAAATATGCAGGCAGATGTTCGGCATCGCGAGCGCAAGTGGCGGGTAGATACTTATGCGCTTGGATGAACATTGGAGGTGCAAACATGATAGAACAACGACGATCAGAGGAGAATTATTGTTGGACTTAGTCCAGCTCGCCGCTTTTCTTCTCCAACGAGCCAAGTTCTTTCTGGAGCTGAAGGAGCAACCGTACGTCGTTCACCGAAGTGAACACGACCTGCGCGCCCTGAAACTGCATGATCTCCTCTGCGGTGAACCCGCTCGGCGGGTCGTAGCTGGCGTACTCGGGAACAAGGTGGCTATTGGCGAAGCAGGGTGAGCCACCGCGCGGGTCAAGCTGGAGCACCTCCCAGTGCTCAAGTTTCGAGGCCTTCATCTGGCAGTGGGTTGATCAAATGAGGACTAAGCCTTAAGGTGGCCTGGAGGCCTAAACCCATGCCTTACCTTATCATCAACTCCTTGATTGATATCTTGCATGTTGGGAATTGAAGGCGTGCTGTAGGACGCGGCTGTAGCGTAGAAATGGCTTAGCGAGAACGAATGCCGGGCAGATAAAAGAACTCGCTGAAGGATGTGGGACGCACGACAGGGCGAGGACGCGATATTGCACGCAGCATGGCCATTCTAAGCATGATGTTCGACGACAAATGTGATGCACGGAATATCCCGTAAACGTGGATTCGCACGCCACGACATGGATTTGCCGTTTTTGGAAAGTCTGCAGTGGATTTGATGAACTCACGACGTGAGGTGTAAGGCATATAAGTTAAGCTATCCCTTCAAGTCGATCACCTCTATTCTGACTGGAGAATTATCGTTCTCGATTAGAGAGCTGAGAGTTAACTGTAATTCGCCGAAGAGAAGTCTTAACTAAGGCTTGACTTTCCAAATAGGCGTGGAGGAATGTTGATGAAGGAGGTTTCCTCTCTCCTGCTGAGATCAGTCGTTTTTGTGATATGTTCATACAGTTTATCGTCAGAGGACACGAGCACGTTCGGTTTTGCACATTCGCAACCATCGCAATGCCGGGGTTTGATTATGCAGACCGCGCCTTCAAGCGCCGATTAATCTGTTTCTAGCGAACAACCTGTCTTTAGAATTTATCATTGTCAGAAATAGTGGAACGAAAAATACTTGGATATACTCGCGCAGCTCCCCACCTATTCACCAGCACCAATAATTGGAAGTGGCCGCCCCAGTGTTTTGACTTGACATGGGTGCTTTACCTATGGCGTGGATATGTTCTGAAGTCCGGCTCACCCATAGGAAAATCAGATGTGTTGAAGAGCGAAACTGCTGAACCACTGGGTTTCTGTAAAGGGAAAGGGTAACGCCTTTGCTTCCGAGGTGCACGACGAGATCGTCCGGTAAGATAGCAAGGAGTACAAAGATGGACCTCTGGGGTAAATCAATGGAAGGTCCTGGATCTCGGAAGACAGTTCTGAGGTTGTTCATCAATGCATCAACACCAGTCATTACTAACCTCACCCCGGGAAAAACAAGTTTTAAGATCATCCTAAAAATATAATGAAACTCAAAGTTTTGGTGTATATGTCAGATGAGCCAAAAACTCGTTTTTCCGGGGGTGCCTACGTCTGGGATATCCAAACAATGTCAATTCATCAAAACACGCAAAGCCCTGAGACTTTCTTAAGGTTAACGTCAATGAGATCAAGGCGAAATTCCAATGGACGCTGTGGCGACTTGCAAGACCAAACTGTAGATATTGGACTGGAAAAGTTCAATACAAAAGCAGCATAATACATGAAAAAAAATACCGTAGTAGTGCATGCGCGTCCAAGTACACAGTGAATTGTAGCATCTATTCGTCAAGGTTGATCGCCCGCCCGAACTTCGCGTACAAAGCCACTTTCAACTCCTTCATCTTGATTTCACATTCTTCTGATGAGGCAGACAAGGAAGTTATCCGTGCATCGATTTCTGCCTGATCTTTTTCGAGGCGTTTTATTGCGCGGGGAAGTGGTAAGTGGAGAAAAGCTTCGCCGACTTTGTATCTGAGAAAAAATCTTTCAATTTGCGTTCACATTCGATAAAAGGCTTTTGTCGTACAAGATAGGCTCATCCTCATCCGCAAGCTCTAGTTCAGTCGCAAGATCGTCCAGGGCTTCTTTTTCTTGCTGCCCCGATATATTTGTGAGTCGATCAGAAACATGCAAGGTTACAACAAACCTTGAGCTCCTCGAGCTTCCCCTCAAGATTTCGCATGCGTGTGTTCAACTTCGAGAACGTATTAATTCTCTGTTGGTCCTCTGACCATCAATTGGTCAATTACCTCAAAGCATTAGTTGTGGTCAGAGACGCACCCCAAGTTACTTCTGCAGCGTCGTCGTTCTCCTCCTCCTGTGCAAGCTGATAGAGTCATTTCAGCCACAGTGCCTCGATGTTATCTGAGCTGGCATACCATTCGCATGCTGCTCATCGTATATCGCGATATTGAGGTACCGGTGCCAGGTGGACCGTGGCAGCTGGCTCTCAAGGTCACAAGGATCACGACCACATGTGACGTAGGGCACGCGGGGCGAAGGCGCGTTGTTTAGGCATCGCCATGTGAAATTTGGCAGGTTACCTGGGACAGGAAGCCGCGAACTTGCCACAAACTGCGCAGACGTTCTCGACGACCAACCTTACAAAGAGCAAGCGTCGACTTTGTCCATAAATTAACTTGCGATGGACGTCCTACGCTCTAGGGCAGCAGCACTGGCTAAAGGTCCTTTGCGCTCTCAGCTCTCGTTCGACAACGCGAAAACGATCTTGTTCATATATGTTCTGCTCACTCACTCTTTGAAGCTCCAGCGTCATCTCCGAGCTCGTGGAATATCAGCATCTGCCAAGGAGTTGTACAACTGGATAGCGCAAGTACGTTCTCTATGATTACATATCCGCAGCTCCTACTCACATTGGTTCTCTCATGCAGTACGTTATTCACTTGTTATTGCGGCTGCCGTCCACCTCACAGAAGGTGGAGGCCCAGATGAACCAGGCCAAACTTGACATCGAGAACAAGCTGATCCCTAAGGGCGCTGATGTCGTCCGCCACTTGACACTACCTGCCCAGGGCAAGACGCTGGAGTATATATTTGCGTCAATGGACACAATGGACACCGAACTTGGGAACCAGACTAATTGGCGGCAGGGAAAGCTATCTGGTGCTGTATATCGTACGCAAAGCATCTGCATATAAGTTGAAGCCCTTCAATATCTGAAGTTTTCTTTACAGACGGGGGAGACGAACTCGAGAAAGTCATCGTTCAAGCATATCAGCGCTACTGCGTATCGAATCCTCTTCATCCCGATGTGTTCCCTGCCATTCGGAAGATGGAGGCCGAGATCGTTGCAATGGTTCTCAACCTCTATAATAATCCAAACGGTGCTGGAACTATGACATCGGGAGGCACAGAATCCATCATTATGGCAGTGAAGACCTACCGCGACTGGGCAAGAGACGTGAAGGGCATTACTGAACCAGAGATGTTTGTATCGTTGTTTTCAATAGTCATGACCATTCTGAACCCTTTTCACAGGATTATTCCTGCTTCAGCCCATGCTGCTTTCGATAAAGGTGCCGCATACCTTAAGATCAAAGCCCACACCGTTCCTGTCGATCCTGTGACGCGTCGCGTCGACCTGAAGCGCGTAAAACGTGCAATGTCAGTCCCCGTCTTTACATTTTACATTTCGTAGGCTCACGTAACTATTATTCAATGTAGAAATCCCAACACCATCATGGTGCGGTTTCCTGCCTCGGATATCTGGTCTTTCCTCAATGCTTATGTATAATGACTCCATAGCTTATCGGATCTGCAGTGAACTTCCCGGACGGGAATCAGGACGATATCACTGCCCTTGGCGCACTTGCCGCAGCATACAACATTGGCCTGCATGTTGACTGCTGTTTGGGAAGCTTCATTATGCCCTATCTCGAAAAAACTGGATTGGCTGATGGTGAAAATGGCAAGTTCAAGCTGTTGCCGTTTGATTTCAGAGTGAAGGGTGTCACCAGTATCAGCTGCGACACGCATAAAGTAAATTCCTCTGCCTCTAGTGAATGAACATTGAGCTGATGAATGTTTGGTTATAAGTATGGCTTTGCACCAAAAGTGCGTTCCATTCTGCTCCAGCAATGGAATTTGGGGTTCTCAATGCTTTATTCTAGGGTACATCTGTTATCATGTATCGAGATGCTGAGCTGCGGCGGTATCAGTACTACGTGAACCCTTACTGGTCCGGTTCGTATCCAGAATTACAGGGCGTAGCTTCAGACTGATGTCCATGTCTCAACTCCAGGGGGTGTTTATGGCAGCCCCAGTCTTTCAGGATCACGGTGAGTACCATTCCCAAGTGATCAGAGGGCAATGTACTCTCCCAAGTATGGCTTCTCACAAACGCTCAGGCCTGGAGCACTGATCGCAGGAACGTGGGCCGTAATGCAGTATATGGGTCAAGAGTAAGTGCATCCTATCTCATATCTGCATGATTATTGCCTCGCAAGTCCGCATATCTGATTGATTAATTGCTGATCGACACCAGGGGCTACCTTGAATCATGTCGTACCATTGTAACATGCGCACGCACCATCGCGACGGCGATCGCGTCTTCCATACCCGAGCTCTACATCCTAGGCTCCCCACCTGCATCTGTCGTTGCATTCGCTTCGAAGCACCCCAAGGTCAACGTTCTGGAAGTCGGAGATGCCATGGCGCAGCGTGGATGGCATCTTAATGCGATCTCCGGACCCTCAGCGGTCCACATTGCGTGTACTGTGAGTCATTATTGTCGACCATCGCTTATGCTTTTTTCTTTTGCAAACTGACGGTCGGCGATCCTTTACATCGTTTATCCGATGCTTATCCGCACACCTGCTCGCTACCCTCGATGATCCTGATCCCGATAACGAACGGCCTGGAATGTTGCGAACAATGGATATGGCTGTACTTAGCGCTTGACGGTGTCGATGGTTGATACTTTTATCGCGGATCTGAAAGATGCGGTGAAGGAAGCCAAGGTAGCTCCATCTGGGAAAGGCACAATGGTTGCATTGTACGGTGCGTTGTGCTTCTCTGTATTCGTCTTCTACTCTTCTGTTGTAAACATTCTGTTCGCTGAGTTCATGCCGGCATCTGTTTCCTTCGACTCCGTTCTTGCCTATCTCTGCACGATGTGATGCTTTGTTGTTGTCGGTAGTATTGGTGACACGCTCCATTCACTTCTCTTCCTTTCATACTTTTGCTTGAGTCTCCATTCTGCTCCACGTCTAGCCTTACACCATACTGACACATCACCACCCTGGAATTTTTTTAGGTCTGGGCAAATCGAGTGTCGTGGGACCAACAATGGTGGGCGAGCTGGCTACTGCGTTCTTGGATACACTATACAAGGCGTAAAGTGGCTTGGATAGTGTTTATCCTTATGATCTAACATGATTCAGAATACGTGAATATGTACAGTAGGATAGGATGGTTCAGTCAAGGTTCGGTTACTGTGCTCTTACTTTCTCTTGCTTTATTCCTTCATGTTCGCGTTGCGTGAGAATTGCGGACGATCAATAGACGTTACTAGTTGCGAATGCATCAACAACCACCGAGAAGCCATGGAAGATCCATGGCTTCGCATTCAAGCCCTTGAGAAGCGTCAGTGGTAAGTATGTAGACAGTTATA
>JABCKG010007935.1:0-11508 GCA_018851835.1 Hypsizygus ulmarius | reverse complement strand
TCAACAAGAGTTTCCAGTTCGTTGTCGATGTTGATAGGTCTGTTCGGCTGGCTATATATGCTCTAAAGGCAACCTAAGTATTGGCGCAGTGAAAGAGGCCATGACTCACTCCAGAGCGCGGACGGGACAACACAGGCTGTTGCGCATCAAAAAGTTCATCTCCAGTTGGGGAGGGAGATTCTGTTTGTTGGGTAGGCTCGACGACTGACAACTGGATACCTGTCAGACATCAAGTTCTTCAGCGGGATTATGCATACCTTGGCTTCACTGGCCAAATTCTCTTCCAGCCTGACTGCTGCTTTTGGGAAAGACTTGGACATGACTGAATGTTCATCGTCATGATGGCCAAGGTCTAGAATTGTTCGACACGCCTCGACAATGTGGATCTGTTCTTTCCCAAGAAGCCTTTGCTCTATTCCACCAAAAAGCTCCACATCTTCGTCCACTGGCGTTGTCAAACTCGAGCCAAAGGGCGATTCATCAGTTCCTCCGGAGTCAACACGTTCGACGAGATTATTGTTCTGTGGCTTTCCTGTGATTAAATATGCACGCCATGCACGGGAAAACAAGCTCTTACGATATATTCTTCCTCTGCGCTATAGGCAGTTGACATCGCTGAATAAAGCGACGGGTTTACCAAGCTGGAGGAGGCTCAATCTTGGAGATGGGACTCTGGGAGTTGAAGTGACGCCGTTCAACGCGAGGTTTGGCTCCAGCGTCTCAAAATATTGTACCTCGGTGATCGCCGGCCATCAATCATGCAGGCAGCAGCGGAGGTCCGTCCTCACGCTCAAGACCATCTATTGAATTGATTGAAGGTTGAAATAAGCGGGTCTTCGACGCTCATTAGAGATAACCCAGAATAAAGAGCTGTTGAATATACAGTAATCACGTCTTGGACCCAAATGAAATCGAGCGATACCTCAGTGTTCTGCTGTACAACAAATTTATTTGATAAATCATAACCTACTTACTGTACATACGATCTGCCTACGACAGCATACCAGTGTTATTGACATCCCGTCATAGGGAAAGCCAACGTCGATAGAGAGCGTCAGCAAGTGGCGTTGCTCCCGTCATGACGTATATTAAGGAGAGATTATATGCCGCCTCTCGTGCGAAGTTGGTTTCCTGTAAAACTTATGAGGACAAAGTAAGGCCGAAACAGAAAATATCGTCATACGTCTGAGGTCCCTTTCTCAGCAAGCTCAAGGACCAGCTCATAATGCTTCACAGCATGCGAATACAGACCTAACAGGTGGTGAAGTTATCATCATTTCTGCAGAACGAAACACTGACCTAGTTGATGGAATATACGTCCAAAGTTGTATTCCACCTCACCGAGTGCCTCCGCATCAATCGTACGAAATTTCCGATATTGGGTCAAGAACCCCATGGCCTATAGGAAAGTCAGGAATTCCGGTCGAAATCATGTTGCGCCACAACATATGACTGACCTGGGTGATCAGGTGGTGTCGATTATCAGACTGCCTCTGCATCGCGCGCCCAATGGAGGCAATAGCCAAGGACAAACATATCATGGGGTCTTCAGGGCAATAATCATATGCATGTAACAAATAGACTTGATTCCCGGACCCAGTCAGCGCTTGTCATACTAAAAAAAGGTATCTGTGGGAAAGGTGGAAACTCACAAATAGCACTCTGGTAGCTCTTCGCAGCAATACATATCTGACCATAAATAGCTACAATGATCGGGTTATTCTTGGTCGGTATATCCGTCCGGGGTGTATCCTTCTCCGGAGAAGCCGACATCCCAGGTTCAACATCATCGGGGTCATCGTCTCCCGGCTCGCCCGCGTCTCCAGCCTTGACGGTCGCCGTAGGTGCGTAACGCTTGTTGAGTGGGTTCCACTTGAGCACTTCCGGGTTTTTGACCGCCGTGTCTGCGAGCTTCATCTCTCGGAACAGATGTTTCTGTAGTGTTGACGTGATGAAGGCATCGGTGGGTCGCAATCCACTGGAGAGGACAGCCATTAGGATACGTTGCGGCTCGTTGTTAAACTGATGGACGGTAATCAGTTTTCGAGCTTGTTCCACCACAATGGTTGGCCGTTGCTCCGCGATTGCGCAAGCTAAGCGCAGAATGGCGGTTCGGATGAGTGACAAGAGTAGGGAAAGAGAACAAATTCAACTGACTGATCAATGCCAGTCGTATGGTATCCTGGTGCTCACGGGCTTGGTATGCGTTGGACACGAGAATGTGACGTAGGATTTCGTCAGCGACCTCATATTGTCCTCGCGTTGTGAGCAGAAAGCAATACTATACGGGAACGTCAATGTTGGGAGCCTGGAGCAAAAGATTTGTCCTGCCTGCATGATCAGACGTAGCCAATCACTGAAAGTCACACCACGAAACACATTGACTGCCTTGTCTCTTGCAGACTTCCTAGAGAGGGAATCATGTTCTGTTGCATGTAAGTATGTGGGTCTTCCAGACTCTATGCCTTACATACCAAGATCAAGGTGAAGCCGCGACGCCATCCTGTCCTCGTCCGCTTCATTCTGAGTTTCCTGCTTTCTCCTGGACCTTGGAAACATTCCTCGAAATGGATTGGTCTAAGTATCTTGTCAACGACGACACCAAGTTGACGAAGCGCATCATACCCTAGTAGTCAAAAACAAGTTCCTCGTTTCCCTGAACGTCTCAACGAGCTTCTCCGCCTCCACCAGCCACAAACGCTCCGCTTCCCGATCATGCTCCAACATCTGTGGCCATAACTCCTGAACTCTCTTGTATCCTCTCAGAATATCCTTCTCCTTTTGTGCCTCCAGCTCTCGCAGCTGCGCGTGCGTCAGTCGCCCTTGCGCCTTCATCGCAGCGGATTTCTTTGCGGCCTTTTCTTCGAAAAGAGATGTCGAAGCTGCGGCGCTGTCCGCTGATTGGGCCGCACCGCTTTCTTTTGGACGCTTTTTGCGAGAATCAATGACTAGAGAAGTGAGAGTTAGGTTTGAATATCGTACAAATTGGATGGAAATACCCACCTTCATACACTAACTCGAGAGCTTTCCGGGGTTCGTTGAGAATCTCATAGATCTCAGCAAGCTTCATCTTGGCCTCATTGTGGCTGGGATCAACGAGCCGCACTGGCATTGAGTTCCATCAGATACATTTCAGAAAGTGTCATTAAGGGACAAACCATGTTCATATACCTCCGCAGCTTCCTTCAAGTCGTCAAGCATGCGAAGACACGCGGCCGTTTGCAGAAGAATGTACAAGCTACTTGTCTGCACTCCGATCTTCAGCAAAGCTGCTGCCAATAAGTCTGAAAGAGACGTACCGCCGCATCGCCACCAAGGAGCTCGTATATCGGCCGTGCTTCTGCGTACATTTCTCGATCAAAGTACGCATCTGCGATTTCGGCGAACAAGGCGGCATAATCCAGAACATCCTGGGAGAGAACGGTGTTTGCATGCAGCTGGTGCAAGACAAAATCCATGTCAGAAACTATAATCTCTGGATTGCCGCACAACTGACCTTGCCCTCTTCGATTTCCCCCATTTTTATTCGGGCTACAGCCAGTCGATGCCGCGCATTGATATCCAATGGATACCTCCCTGGTGCAACACACCCGTCTTCACCAGCCGCGATCCTAGTTGTCTCAGGCAGGTCATACTCGCGATCATCGTCACACAGGTCCCAATACTTCTGGTCCGAACGCCCTTGTAACCACCGACATCCCTTCCTAATTACATCAATCGCGCGATCATGCTCGCCGAGTGTGTTGAACAAGTCCGCAAGGACAAGGATCTCCATCAGACCGAAGCCACCACCCGAGATCTCCGAGTTTGTCGCGACATCCATGCCACGTCCTGAAGGATACGTTTTCTGATAATGCGTGAATGCTTGTTGGAAAAGGTTGGCGCACATCGACAGCTCAGATAGTTCGATCAGAATTGTGCGGAGCTCGGCCAGGACAGTAAGGTCGTGCGGGAATCGTTTGAGAATGGCAAGGAATGCATTACGGGCCTTAAGCAAGAATTAGGGCTAAATTGAGACGGAAATCACAGGACACAGACAGTTTTAAGGTCTCCAGTTTCTTTCGCGAGCGAAGCCCGATCCCAGAGTGCATCGACATTTGTTGGATCAAGACTGTACACCTTTCTGTAGCAGTACAGAGCTTGCTGATTATATCCAAGCTCCCTGTAAAAGTATAAATATGCAGAAAACGCGTCAATAGATACCATGCACCTTGACTGATTTGCCAAACGATCCCACTCGTCCGCATCATGCCTCAGATGTGCTGCCATGATCCTCAGTTGCAAAGCCGTCTGAGGCTGGTCCATATCTTCGTAACATTGCGCCAATACTGACCAGGCAGAGGCTGCACGGGGTTCAATGCGAATGACTTCTTGCATAATTCGGATCGCCTCTGGGAGGTTGCTGTCCACATATGCTTGGTTTCCATCGCCAATCAAAGAACGAACTTGCTGCGATAGTATAGGCCCTGCCTGGCGTCCTTTCTGTATAAGCCGCGTTGAGTACAAAAATAGATTGCAGGATCATTCCCTTGGCTCACCCCCTTTTTCCTTCTTTTCCCGACACCAGAGGCTTCCCGCAAGTCATCGCGAAATTCTGCATCTTTTTCTTCAATATTGAAGTCCCAATCCTTGTTCAGGCCAGTATTCGGGGATGGCCCATCGGTCGACCGAATATTCTTAACCAGGCGACTGAAACCACTCGTATCAAATTGTAGTATTGAAAGCAACAAAACTCACTCAAAATCACCCTCGATTTCTTCTTCTGCATCTTCGTGTTCTGGTCCGCGGAACTCTTCGTCTTCCTCACTCTCCTCATCTTCGTCCTCATCTTCATCACTGCTCTCGAACGATTCTGCGTTGTCGGAACCTTTTCAGGAAGTTGGACGTCGCTTCATGATGGATGTTGTCAGTGCCTACCAAAAGCATCATCTTCCTCTTCCATGACTATCAGCTCATCATGAGACCCGAACGTGGAAGGCCCGGGAAAACTGGTTGCGAATGCCATCTCAACGACGGATTGGACGCGATTCAAATTTCACACAAACACTCTTCAAAGGCAGACGTAAACCCTAACCTTAATGTGGGGGAACCAATTTTTGACCGGACTTTCATTTCACGCTCTAAATGCTCGATTGCTTATGTAATGCAGTCAATTAAATTCATTTCATTTTAGCAGCATTCAACAACACCCTTTGGGGTCCGGCTCCGGCCGGGGACACCAGTACACCTGACCTTTCTATCCTTGCTCTGATTCAGTCATCCAACAGTCATCTGCTCAGGTACTTGATGCATATGACAGTTCTTTCCCGGGAAAGATCGACCCTCTTAAACCTGCCAAGTTGGGATGAGATCACGAGTGGGACGGTTAGTCGGCGCCCGTGTCAATAGTCACAGTCTCCACTACGCACATATAACTACTCGAGTTCAATTTCTGACATCTCCCCATCACTGATAAGCTACTGAGCGTCTTGAACGAAACGAATACGCCAAAGTCTGGAGATCACCTGCACTGATGGTTGTTGTCACTCCAGGAGTCGACTTCATTGCTCGTAGTCTTGCCATTCTCAGTGTCCTTCCTACACTCTTCGTCGTCGCCACTCGGTCTTTATCTGGAGCTCATGAATTTCCCATTCCCACATGGATATTGGTCACAACATATCTTGTCTCCGTGCCTTTGATCTCTGCCGCACGTATCGTTGCCATGAGCTTTGCAAAAAAGCGAAGGGCTGCCGCACTGGGTGCTCGTCTTGCTCCCGAAGTTGAAGGCATTCGATTTGGAAATCTCGATATTTTAGACAAAATGAGAACTGCTTGGGAAACCGGATACCCTGGTAAACTCATCCGAATTATTTCACGTTATTTGACCAGAACATGTGTTTAGCCGATGGCATGACAGAGCTCTTCGATGGCAAGGAACCCATCCATAACATGCGCATTCTGTGGTCCGACCTGATTTTCACGGCGCATCCGGATCACATCAAGTTGATACTTGCCACAGATTTTAACAATTATGTCAAAGGTACTCATTCGCTGCTCTCTAATTTGCAATGCAGCCCTCAAATCGCATCATCTCAAGGTTCACGTTTCCATAATACGATGTTCTCCGTCTTGGGGTCTGGTGTATTCAATGCTGACGGTGAGAGCTGTGCCTTTCCTGTCCTTCGCTTGACTGATGCTTGGACGCAGGCGACATGTGGAAGTGAGTATGAAATTGATGAAATGAGCGTTCATCCCTGATTCTGTATAATAATATCCTAGGTTCCATCGCTCTATGACGCGGCCCTTCTTCACCCGAGATCGAATCAGCGACTTTGAGCTCTTTGATCGTCACTCGGACACCGCAATTGCTCAGATCAAGGACCGTATGCGAAGCGGACATCCCATCGATTTCCAAGTCGGTATCCAGCATGCCACCAAAACATGAGAGCTCGCTAAACTAACACACCCGTGACAGGATCTGATGTCCCGCTTCACTCTTGACTCAGCCTCCGAATTCCTCTTTGGTACTTGCGTCCATAGTCTCACCGCTGGCCTTCCATATCCCCATAACGCATCATACGTTCCTCCGGAGTCGAAGACCCCGCAAGCTATCAGAGCCGATGAGTTCGCCCATGCATTCCTTGAATCCCAAGAGATAATCTCAAGCCGCGAACGATATGGTTGGATCTGGCCACTCACGGAAATATGGCAAGATAAAACGGCGGCGCCGATGAAGATTGTCAATGCGTACCTTGATCCGATTATTCAGGAGGCCATCGAGAAGCAGAAAGCGGCACCGAAGACAGAAGAGTTCGAAAAGAAGAGCGAATCTCACGTCGCGGACGGTGAAACGTTGATCGACCATCTCGTTCATCAGACTTCCGGTGAGCTCAGCCGATAGCTTTTCCCTCCGGATCCGGCGCTGACCCAGTTCCTCCTTAGATCCCGTGATCTTGAGAGATGAGACGTGCGCATTCGGCGTACACTTAGGTTGATCCTTTCTGATGATGGAGAGCAGGTTGAACATTATGATTGCTGGTCGAGATACTACGGCAGCTACGTTGACCTTCATTGTGTACTTCCTCGCCATGTACCCCGCGGTGTTTAAACGCCTTCGTGAAGAAATTCTCGACAAAGTTGGTCCTACTCGCCGTCCTGACTATGACGATATCAAAGATATAAAATATCTTCGGGCGGTGATCAACGGTATGTAGAGATTCGCCGACATAAAGTACCTGCTAGACCCTCATATCTCTTTTTTTTTTTTTTTTGCAGAAACGCTCCGTCTCTTCCCTATCGTGTTCGTATTGGTGCTTTTGATCGCCGTATACTTCTAATTCACTGTCGATCTCAAATAGTCCTTTCAACACTCGGTGAGGCCAAAAATAATGCTATCCCTGAACCTCGCCAACGGTACCAATTTCTTAGGGAAGCGATCAACGAGACTACCTGGCCATCTCCTGACCCTAACAAGAAACCGATCTATATCCCGGCTGGTACCAAGTGCGTCATTTATTTCTCAAACGTACAGTGAAGGAACCGTTGGCTCATTTCTTTTTTCAGGGTTCCGTACTCCGTCTTTCTCATGCATAGACGCAAAGATCTTTGGGGGCCTGATGGTATGTTGCAAGTACTACATCTATTGCGTTATATTCAATTTGAGGCAAAACCAGCCGAGGAGTTTGATCCCGATCGTTTTCTTGACGAGCGACTCAAGAAGTACCTTATGAAGAACTCCTTCATCTTCTTGCCCTTCAACGCTGGACCACGTATCTGCTTGGGTCAACAGGTACGGATTATGGACATACGCTAGATAACAGAGTGTTGCTGACTTGCCACCAGTTCGCGTACAACGAGATGTCATTCATGATCATCCGTTTCCTTCAACAGTTCTCTTCGATCTCCCTCGATGAAGACGCGCTTCCCCCCGATGCTCGTCCTCCCGCTGAGTGGGCTCAGGCAGCTGGTCGCAAGTCTATTGAGAGGGTGTGGCCGAAAATCCATTTGACCATGTACGCCTCGGTGCGTATGTATTCAAATAAAGAGTATTGCTCGGCTAAGGTTGTACGTTCGTTTTCAAGGGCGGGTTGTGGGTGAAGATGAAAGAAGCTGATAACAATACTTGAAGTTCCAATGAGAGGTATTGCTCATGTACAACATGATAAGTAATGCAATGCGTTATTCATATATGTAAACATTTTATCTGAATTAAGTGGAGGTATAACTGGCTATGCGAGCTAAGGTTACATTCAGCCATAATCGAGTATTTGCCGTAATGGACGAGAGAGCAGGTTTGGAACACTTCAGTACTACATGCACAATTTTTCTGTGTACAGTAACGAGAAGCAAGCAATGTGAGAGAAAATCTTCCACAAATCAATGTTCACCATTATACGTAGGACGACACCGGTGCGCCAGTCGAGACCGGAGGTGCACCACCCATGTTCCTCGTTTCAGGACCACGAATGTTTCCTCCAGTGTTTCCAGTAGTACCAGGCGTTGAGTTATATCCCCCCCTTGTGATAGCACCATGTGTAGGCCCAATTCCTGGTTCATCAGCTTCGGCATCGGGCGATATATACCCTTTTCCGGTTCCAGCGCTTCCTCGACCAGTGACTGCGTTAGCTCCTGCAACTCCAGCGAGGGGTGCAGTGATTTTCGAATGCCCTCTTACGAGATCGGCAATACTGGCCAAAACGAGGAAGGTGATCGTAGCGAAAGCGATCCAACAAAATGCTTGAATCGCGGTAAGGATACGGCATTGCCTGAAGAAACCTCGGCAGGAGCCAAGGTTGCTCCATTTGTTCTATAGGAGATAAAATTTTAGTGGCCGATAACTTTCAACTCGTAATCAAGGTAGATACCGCAGAGATTGCCGTAGTGACAAGGTACATTGTCCAAAGGCTAAGGAGGCCGAACAGTTCAAACGCGTAGGATGTCACAAAGCCTCGAGATGCATGTCGACTGATAACAAACATCCTGACAAATAAATATCAGCTCTACTTCGAAATTGATGAATGCAAAAACCATATATACATGAGAGGGGACCACAGCAATGCTGTAATGCTCGTGACAAGTATGGCAACAATGACCGGGTCTGAATTTACCATTAGGGTTACCTGAAATTGAAAATATGATCTCTGCTCACCATAATAAGAATTGAAGCCGGCGTGCAAAGGGTCCGGATTACGGAGATTGGTGGTATAGTTTATACGAGCAGCCGTTAACCCTATAAGGGTGATAGCAAACAATGCCTGGTATTATGTGTGAGTGAAAAAAATGTCAGGATAGATTAGTGCTCACCAGTGCGGTGTAAAGGGCGAGGCGAAGTGGGTGGAATGCCATTGCTAGTTGGTGCCTAACATTGGAGAAAGCGTCTTAATAAAGCACATAAGTCTTGGATGACCATATGACACCGCGCGATGGCTAGCCGTCACCTACCTATGACGCGCCACTCCTTTAGTCGCACGTCAGATCGTATCTAAACTGCCTGCACACAATATCCTAACATTCTATATTTACAGTCTAATAGCACGAATGAGAAGATACCCGAGAATTTACCTCGCGAAAGGAACAGAATATGCGTACGTGAAACGACTTGAGACCTATGATCGAGCAGCGAAGATAATCGCCGTAAATGGAAGGGCGTTATTTACATCTATTAATAGTCGAAGGATAAATCTCGTGACCCTTGGATTTAAGTCAAGCTGGACCACGGATGCCAGTGGATACTTATGTCCACCCTTTAATCCGGTACATACTAAAGGTTGAGGTTGAGTTAGGCAAAACGAGTGGATACAGCTAGCCCTCAATCAATTCCGAGGGAAATTAACTCGTAAGTTAGCCGTTTCCGAGTGTGGGTCATCAAAGTCAAGGAATAATTGAATACAAGTTTGAAGAAAACTTGCAAGTCATTGGCGTCAATGAGTTGTTAGGCCTGGCTGTATAAATCAAACCGACCACCAGGGCAGTGAGTGAGTAGAAAGAGCGCGGGAACATGGGTGACGGTGGGGAGCGTGACCCAATTAGGGCATCGATCACGGTGTTGCTTCGGCAAACTCGCGTTGTTAGGACAAACTTCCCGGACCACAAGATGTCAACGTTCAACAACAAACTGCGAGATGAAGAAAATGAGGATGTTGCATGACCACAGATGATTTCCTCGTGTCTCCCACTCTCTTCAATACCCCCAGACGCTGTTAACAGCCTAGTTGCTCTGCGTTGATCGTCATGGCTTTCGACTTGCCCCCCCTTCGCATTGGTCTCTATATTGCTCTGGTCAGTACCTGCTTATTTTGATGGTTGCTTTGATTGGGCTTACTCATGAATTCCTTTAGGGCATTTTTTCGTTCATTCTCTTCTGTCTCGCTGCAGCAAGGCTGCACTACACCACTCACCTACCTCTTGGAGATCCTCTTAACAATGGAAATAGTTTCTACGGCAAGTGGTCTGCAGTGTCATGTGTTGGCGTTGGCGACCATTGACATACCTATGGACAGACCCTATCGTAGTTGAAATACTTTTCACAACATTGTTGACGATTCCATGGAGCATCTTTATGTACGTCCTTGCGAATCTCCATGACAAGCTACTTTGCTCAAGCCACTCTACTCCAGTGTTTATTGTATTCACAAACGAGTGGAAAGCAAACTTGTCTCAACATTTCGCGGAGAACTCATTGGACTGAGTATTCTCTGGATCTTCTGGATAGTCGGTGCTTCCGTTGCTTCGGTAAGTGTATCGACGCACCTGGCGCAGTCCTTGGCTGACCTTCCATCAAGAACATTTGGGGAAACCTCTCCTTCTGTCAACAGTACGAAGCATGCAGAATTCTCACCGCAATGCTCGCTTTCGCTTGGTTGGGCTGGATCGTTATCACTGTGATCCTTGTCGTGTGCATGCTGTTCAGCTTCGCCAACAAGGCATTGCTTGAGCCCCTCCATGGTCGATGGGATC
This sequence comes from Hypsizygus ulmarius, assembly GCA_018851835.1. Lineage (NCBI taxonomy): Eukaryota > Fungi > Basidiomycota > Agaricomycetes > Agaricales > Lyophyllaceae > Hypsizygus > Hypsizygus ulmarius. The sequence goes on along the minus strand of JABCKG010007935.1, from coordinate 573 downwards.
CTAGAATAAGTGCGTACACCGACAATCATGCATAGACGCGGGATGTGTCGGTGAAGCCGTCGTCGTTCTTTTCTGCCATCATTATCACTGTACAGTTAGCAGCGATGTAAGCTATTTAAAGCTATGTTTGGACCTTTTTGTATCGTCTCTAGTGTGGGTGGGCTCAAATCCACTTTCCATCCGATTCAAGGTGTCAAACATGGAAATTTCTAATCATCTTCTCAGAGAATTTGTTTTTTCGCGATCTCAGGACTGAAGTGTCAACATAATTCCGGAATGTGTTCATGGATTTATGTTTCACCACTGAAACGAAGGCACAGCTAGCTTGCCCTGCTCAGTAAACATTCCGCCTTGTTGTCGAATGTTGTAGAACATCCTCGAAGGTACTCGTACATCCGCATTAGGGTTCGAAGGTTTGATCGAAAGCTTCGAACCCACTCGAAGGTTTGAGTCTAATGTTCGAACCATCTCGAATGTTTAGTAAAGTATTTGAACACTTACTACTTGCACTCGAAGCTCGTAGAACATTCTAGTTATATTTTGTAGTAGTATATAAGGACTCTCTGAGTCCAT
>JABCKG010007934.1:0-11549 GCA_018851835.1 Hypsizygus ulmarius | reverse complement strand
ATACTTGACTGCATATAAATCATCAATCAATATCCAATTTCAGTTTACATTCAACTCAGCCTTTATCAACATGCTCTAAATTGGTTTTTCAAACTACGGAAGGGTGAAATCGATGCCCAAGCAATGAAATCGCGTCTTGTCTCGACTCTTCCGGTCAATCACCTGACTCTTGTCACAAATTGTCACGACACCTGACGTAGTGGGTTCTGTATGCGGCCTACCTTAACAAAATGTTTCAACGTTCCAACGTTCGAGTCTTGGACGTCGGACGGCCAGGACCATTCATAACCTGTTCATAGCTCTCGAAAAACTCTCGAAACGTTCATTGAGTCACAGTGACAGTCAAATTGCATGATACAGTAGTTTGAATCGAAAGCTCTCTATGGCTATGACAATGGCTGCAGTATGTACTACACAAGGCTGCATCAATATGCAATATTCGGAGCATGATCCAGCATCGCGGCTTCATTGAAGTTCTTGACCACGTTCGTTCCTCGTGAATTTCTACCTTGCCTCCGAGTCGTGTAAACGCAGTATATATCATGCTCCGAGTTTGCCACTGTGCCACGCTCATACTCCACTTGTTCTCCTTTCGCCAGTTGGAATGTTCATCATCCCAGTCTTCCTCCGTCTCTTCTGTCTTTTGTTGTCCTTGCCACTGGTGGCAAGTCATGGCTATGTTCATACTGTCTTGATCAATGGCCAAGAATACTCTGGATGGAATCCCTTCAGTGACCCGTAATTCACATCATGCCATTGACATGACTGTACAGATGATCTGATGTTCAAATTTTCACAGGTACACCGCCTCCGTTCCCAAGGTTGTTCGTAAAATCCGCGACGATGGCTTTGGTACAAAATGTATAGCTCTGGTGGTGACTCTATGCTAACATAACATACCTATCCTTGCGATTCAGTGGCCGCCGCAGATCCTGATCTATCATGCAATCATCTTGGTAGTGATGGAGCAGTTGCCGTGGCTGATGTTGATGCCGGAACGCAAGTAACGTTCAATTGGAACTATGTAAGTGTTATTGCCGAAGAGGCTCGTCATTTCGCAAGCGCATGTAGATGTCTAATCTTCAAATCTATCTACTTAGTGGCCCTCAGGTATTCTTTTCCAATATTCGTCATTGGTCGATGACTTTTCCACGAGTAGATCATCAGGGACCGGTGTCGACCTACATGGCGTCTTGTAACGGAGACTGTACAAAATTTACAGCAACTGACGCCAAATGGTTCAAGGTTGACGCAGTGGGTTACGATCCAGTAACGCGTCAATGGGCAGCCGATAAATTAAGAGACGGCATGTACATTTTAATTTCTCTAGACTCGCACTTTATCTCAAACATAACTGTGCTAAGATGGAAATTCGTGGGTCTCGACGATCCCGGCAGAACTCGCTCCTGGGCAATACGCAAGTTAGCTATCTTTTCTGACTGTGCTGTGCTGGACTGAGTGGTTTCGCGATTAGCTTATACGCAATGAAATGTGAGGCGCTGTCCTGATCCGGGCTGCCATCTCGTTGTTAACATCTTGGTTCTATTGAGTGTGGCGCTCCACTCACAGACCCCACAATTTTACCCGAGCTGCTCGTATGTCTTCTTTCGCGAGATCGATACGTAGCGTTCTCATCCGTGTTCTAGGCAGCTTAATGTCCGCGGCAAAGGAACTGGGAAACCCTCGGACAACGATCTTGTATCGATCCCAGAATTGTATTCCAACGTAGTTTGGCCTAACATATATAGCAACTTTGGCACGTTCTCCATTCCAGGCCCACAGCCTATCACATTCGGCGCTGGTGGAAACTCACAACCTGCTACACTTGTTATCCCCTCCCGGAGACCAACCTCCACGGCGGGAAACCATGTTTCGAACACGTCGACTGCAACCCCTGTTCCAAGTGGTCAGCCATCAGGTCAATGTCTTCTATCTTCACGCCGGCTAGTTAGACGGTCGAAGCAGAATCTTGCTGTGCGTAGATTCACAAATCTTTACCGTTCGCATAATATGAACCCATTCTTGTAGTGAGTCGCTTTTGGAGAATTCCATCCGTCGTCTGAGCTCCTTCCCGGACTTCGTCCTTGTCGCATACAGGCTGTTCGGGGATTCTTTTACTTTAATATTGTTTAGTGTGTTGACACACTTCTCTTCGTCAAATATGTTATTTCTCATCCCTACATACTTCGTATCCTTGGTTTATAGAAATAGAGTTGTGTCATTGCTTGCAGAGCATCTTCAGTTTAACTAGGACTTTTTTTGTCACTGTGAACGGAGTAAATAGGCAAACGGCACAACAGATAAGTTACAGGAATACTAAAATGAAGTAAGATAAAGACGTCCAGATACATACAGCACAAATATCCAAATGACCGAGAATGTATACAAAATAGGAGGATTTAATGAGACGATTAATGAGCGGATGTGTAAGTTAAAGGGACAATCACCGCTTCGCTGTGTAATAAGAAAGCAATATGAACGAAATGAAAGAGCGGGTGTAACTATGTCGATGTCATGACGTCCGATCGACTGTGTCAGCTTCAATACCACTTGCGATGTTCAACGGCCTCTTCTGGGTGCCGAATACGCCGATGCGATGAGGGCTGCTGAGACGAGTGAGGGCGCGGAGCATCTGGCGAATGTCTGGACGGGTAGGATGCTTCTGCTACGAGCATTGGACCGCCGTAGCCCATCTGAATAGGTTCAAGGTCGTCCAGCATGTCCTGGCCAGCCATGGTAAATGGCTGAGAGGACGAGCTCACGGTCGACGACTGGCGATTTGTCTGTCGCATAGATTGCCGTTTGTTTTGGAACCTAAGACACTTACGGGGTTAAGGGCATTCAAGACGTGACTAAACTTGACATTCTTACCATATTTGAACGCTTCGAGCGGACATATCGAGTTTCTTGGCCAACTCAAGCCTCTCCTCTGTGGATGGGAACGCCGTTCTATTATATGTTTCGTTGAGTATTTTCAACTGGTTGGCGTCTGCGCGCTTGCGCTTCTTTTTGATCGTCGACTCGTCAGGAGATGTCGGCGAGACAGGAGGAGGAGTGGATGCAGGGGGGGAGACATGAGAAGAGCTCCGACTGCCGTAGGGAGAGGAAGAGCGATGATGATCGCTTCGGGACGTATCAGTCGCATCGTAAGATGATATATGGGTGGGTGGGCTCATCGATGGCACATGAACGTGGGGGTGCTCTGGCGCGGGCAGATATGTATAGGCACCGCTTTGGGTAGTAGTTGCTGGATAAGTGTAGACAGGTGGGTATGATGCAGTGGGCGAGCGTATGCCGCCTCCACCTTGGTAGTTGGAAGTAGGGAGGTACGATGTTGTCCATCCAGCACCAGAGTTTGTCGCCAAGGGAGGTAGTTTTCGGTTGTCTATTTGAGCCGGAATGGGAGGTGTTCGTGAAGTATAATTGTAGCCCTGAGCAGAGTATCGGTCATGAGTTTCATAATTGGGATATGAAGATGTAGGCTCGGGGGCTGTGAACAAAGGCAATAAAATAGCGGCAAGTGCTCGAATGAATATAATTTGGGTGACTTACAAGTAGTAGATGGCCAGTGGTTGTATAAGGCCTGTGGATTAACCTCGTATCTCGCTGGAGACGAACGAGGTGTATACTGGCTTGGGTATGCAGGCACTGTACACGACAATTGAGTGGACTTGAGTTGAACACTATAAAGAAAAACAGACCTGGAAAACGTGAGATTGGAAAGGCTGAAGAAATAGGAGGGAGCACAGTTCGCCCACCCTGTCCCGTCTGAAAAAATACACCTTGGTTTTCCGCTGGAGAACCTCTACGTGATTTGCTATAACTGGTACCGTAATACCGATCGTTCGAGCTCGACATATTAGTGAAAGCAGATAGGTATAAGAAGTGAAGATGAGAAAATTAGTGAGGCGACAATGAAGGATCTCCGGGATTTAAGTAGCGGTGAACGCGAGCCAGCGAAGTGTCGATCGCTACTCGAGGCGAAATGCAATGTAGGACGTCCAAGCAATCAGGGCCAGTAGCACAGGATATGCATGCACCCGGAGTCCAAGATATGACACGCGGTAGACTTGAGGTAGAGGGTGATGCAGCACGAGTCAAGAGGTACGCAAGCGACGAGAATCGGTGAAAGATGTATGTGCTCTGAACAGCGCGAGGGGAAGGGAAATAAACAAAACCTTATTGTTGTTAGTTTGGGACGAAAGGCGGAGAAGGTTCACAGGCCTTGGAGAGGTGCCCGTCTGGCCGGAGCTCCAAAAAAGAACTACTAGTGACATTTTGCAACACGCGTGGATTGCGTTGACAATATGGAACTTGCGTAGTGCCTCGTGTTTGTCGGGTGAAAGACAGAGTCATCGATCCCCGTTCAACCCTGTATCCGTAGGCAATCGTTAGGTCAAGCAGTACAGTCTACTTGACGGGTCAGTGACAGTAACGGCATATGTATAAGGAGGCAGGATACGTACTAATCTTGACCGTATGAACGGTTAGGGTTTGGGCCTGGCTGAGCCCAAGATGGTTGTTATTGAAATGATGATCAGTGTTCTTCGGTCGTAGTTAATTAGTCAATTAAAACGTGCAGGATCGATAGTATCTCGATGAAGGAGGTGAAAATACGGCAAGACCGACCACCACTCTTGGTTTCAAGTTTCCGCCTCAAGCCTCAGGAGTCCGATCGCAGGTAATATATGAGCCATATCCCAGGGGCAGTAATGACTGGTATTAAGCACAGATTTGCTTTACTTACAGCTCTATTCATTTGACGGTGGCTGGTGGCAAGTCGAAAGGGTCGCGAGATTAGATTGTATGATGTGCTCTGCACGTGGCGATAAGATTAGTGTTGGGTGATGGATGAGTCTCAGGCATTGTGCTTCAAGCTCGACATTATTGACTGGAGCGATTGCAACAGGTATACCCCTCGCTGACATTTCTACTGACTTTCTTGCAGCTTCTGAATAACTCTCCGTTGTCTTTATAATGGCCTCTCCGACTTCGCGAAGCCAGCGCCCTTTGCCGTCCCCTCCTGGACGTCCCATGGGAGCTAGACCAAACCCGTACCCTCCATCCGATCTATATACCCTAACGGACTCCTATTTTTCTTCATATGCATATCCATCGTTTGCGCCTCAACCACCCCTTATCTATGATGAACCGACATCCAGCGTTCCAGCTGGAACTCTTCTCCACAAAGGTTTTTACGATCTCTTGGCTATGATACCAACACCTTCTCCTTCGCGGTTGATTTGGGGCACGCCGGCTTTCCCTCGGCAGCCACAGCTACCGCCTGAGCCTATCATAGCTGGCCCTCGCTATGAAGAAATTGGTCCTAGTTCCGCGAGGGCGGCTGCAGGAGCAGCCTCTACAAAGAAGGGTCGTAGGATCAGTAAGGACATGGTGTCAAAGCCTACGGGCTTCGTGTGCGTTTCTGTCGCTTGTACTTCACGTGTTTAATCACCTCAACTTCTTTTGTCGTTTCTAGACACCTCGTTCATGCTTCAGATGCAGACCAGCTGGAAGCCTTGCTCACACGATGGGGACCTGATGGGTTAGGCAAACTAGGTGGTCAGGGTCCCAACGCTAAATCTCCTCGTATTGTTTCATAATTATTTTGTTAGATCCACATTGGGCGAGCCCGATTAAGAATCAAGTACGACAAGCTAATCAGGCAAGGGCTGTAAATGAGGTGGCAAACGGTTTCAATTCCTTCCGAACTAACTGGCGAGACGACGCCGCTCATGGACAACTTCGCGTGGTCAATGGCATGGGCACTACAACTTCCTCGACGCTCACAACAGGAGCTATCGAGAATGTGAATGTCGCACGGTCTCCTTTGGATGGCTTTCCTGAGCGCCTGGGTAATTCTACCATCCGATGGGGTGGGGGACTCAAAGTCCATCTAGAAGTCCAGGAGACTGATGACGACTCTCCATTGGAGGTTAAGGACAATCTGCAGTTACCGCCTTCTTCGAGAACAATCATACCGTCTTTGGCTACCTTAGACAAAGCTGTCTCTGCTCGGATCTACTTTGAGAATCTATACTTCCCTCTCCTTCGGCATCCCCCGTCGCGAGAGCAAAGAAGACTTGCAATGGAGAAAGATATGATGGATATGCAGCTTACTCAGGCACAGAAGGAGAATTTACGGGCTCGCTGGCGACAGAACGAGACTGATTATTTGCGAGAACGCAGGCGGAAAGTGGATGCTAGTGCCTTCATTAACCTTAAGACGATTGGACATGGTTTGTTTGTGTTTTTGTAACTGTTTTATTCATTGTGTTTAATTTTCCTCTTCAGGTGCATTTGGTGTTGTCTCTTTAGTTAGAGAGAAGTCCACAGGAAATTTGTATGCCATGAAACAGGTAACAGTTGTTTATTTTATCTGCTGCTATTTGAATCTCACGCGGTATTGTCATAACACAGTTACGAAAGACAGATATGTTGCGTAAGGGTCAAGAAGGCCACGTACGCGCGGAGCGTGATATCCTCAAATCAGCATCCATGGTAAATTCTCCCAACGGAGCAGAGTGGATCGTAAGGCTGTATTATAGCTTCCAAGATCGCGATAATCTTTATCTGGTCAGTCATACACCCATCGAAACTCTGCGTGCGTGGGGACTGATTTCATTTCGATTTCATTTCGACTCGGCGTCAATCCAGGTTCTTGAATACATGGGCGGTGGAGATCTTCTCAATCTGCTGATTGAAAGAGATGTCTTTGAGGAGGACTTTACTCGTTTTTACGTCGCCGAGGTTGGAAATGTTTCCTTTGCAATCTTTGTCTCGTTGCGCCGCTCAAGCACCGTCCTACTCCTTTGGTACTAGATGATCCTTGCTATTGAATCGTGCCATAGACACGGCTTCATTCATCGTGACATTAAACCTGACGTAACGTCCCCACATGCAGGCAGAAGTTTTGCAATGCTGACTCACTTTCGCCTTAAGAATTTCTTGTTCGACCCGGACGGCCATATCAAACTCAGTGACTTTGGCCTAGCGTGAGTGCTAACGGCTTGCTGAGCTGCTGGGGCTGATAGCCTCGTTCACACAGGACTGATCTGCATTGGGCTCACGACACATCATGTGAGCGTTTTCCCTTATTCCCATAGTACTTGATTTACCGTGATCTGCCTTAGACTATGAACAGCAGCGGCTGAATCTCTTGCACAAGCATGGCATAGACCTCGAGGACACAAACGGCATTGCGGACGGCAAGGGAACAAGGCGCATGAATCGGAAGGACGTCGAATTGCTAATGGGCGGTGGAGACGGACAAGGCGGCCTTTTCACTTGGAGAGAGAAGAACCGCAGAAAGGTCTGTATCGAACTTTCCCCTGAGACTGTCTGACCACTCAAACATGTAACAGTTAGCATATTCTGTGTAAGTGTGAGGCTTCAAATCGCATATGTTCGCTTACACCCTCCACCTGTAGGTGCGGGACAAATTCGTACAGTGAGTCAACCACGGGTACATCATTGTGCTGCGCTGAACCCCTGCCCTTCCAGTGTCTCCTGAGGTCATTCGTGGTCATGGATATTCGTATTCTTGTGACTGGTGGAGTCTCGGCGTCATCATGTTTGAGTGCCTATACGGGTACGTGTTGCTTTGCATGCATTTGTGAGTTTATTTTCCCTGACACAGGCCTCTAGGTTTCCCCCATTCGTTAGCAATTCGGTAAGATTTATATTCACCTTTCAACCAGAGAGCAAAATCACCACTGATCATCTTGCATTCTCTCCAGCGTCATGTTACCCGCCAGAAGATTTTAAACTGGAAGCAGTCTTTACGATTTCCATCGCGTCCCCGTGTATCCCATGAAGGTGTCAGCCTAATGCAGCAGCTGTTGTGCGAACCTGAAGATCGCCTTGGCTCGCAGTCTTCCTCCTCCGCGTCACGACCAAACTCTATGATCGTGCAAGCCCGACGAAGTATATTTATCTCTCCACCAGGCACCACTATTGGTAATGATGGCGCAGACATCATCAAGGTATCAATCCTAAACCAGTTGTTTCAGAAATCTTAACTGACATATGAGCTGGTACGTGTGCTGCTCAGGCTCATCCGTTCTTCAAGGGAATCGACTGGCTCAACATTCATCGGTACCCTGCGCCCTACCGCCCCGAACTTTGTAGACCCGAGGATACTCGGCATTTTGACTCTGATATACCCCCCGAGGTATGTCAAATGGTTGCTTAGCGAGACAGTGTCATCGTCTAAACGAAATGTTTCAGCCATTGGCACCTGCAAATGGTGCACCAGCTGGTGCCACACGAGACCCAATGCTTCGCGACAAGATACACGGTGCAGAGATCTTAGACTCACGCAAAGCATTGGCTTTTGCCGGTTTCACGCACAAGAGTCCTCGCGCAATTAGTTACCTCAGGGCTGATAAAGCCTTCGATCCTCTGCCAGATACCTATGGGCAAAGGGCGACGGTTAGGGGACGAACAACCGTCAGAGAAACACGCAGTGACGTTGGCAAAGGCCGCGCGATCTCGATGTAATTTGGAATAAGAAAGGATACGCACGACTTTACTGAATCCTTCTTGATTATATGACGACGTTGTGATTGGATGTAAAGCAGCGTTTTCAGGGACCATTTAAGAAAACACTTCCAACAGGCATCACACGGAAGCAAGAACAAGCAGTACCTCGACCCTCGACGTCTTGGTGTTTGCATGGTGAAAAGGGCACGACCTTCACACGAGGTATTGAAATTTCCAAAGAGCGCACGCATGTTAGAGCCCAACGCGGCGAGGATACCTTTCCTAGGGAATAGGTTTAACGTGCAGCCGAAATTTTGATTTTCCCCATGGGCTGTAAAGTGAGTACGCAGAAAGAAAAAACTAGTAAGCAATGCAAGGATAGATACAGTGTGGAGAGACTACGAGATTTGATTAAATAAAGGCATATGGAACGTCCACGGTCAAAATACATAGATAAATAATGGATACATAAATAGTGCATTCGGGGCGGGTAGTTGATAAGTTGGCGAAGAGAAGGACGATCGTATCTCAAGAAACACAGGAGGGAGAATAAAAATAGGATAAAGATAAGGAATTCGGGAGAGAGAGACGTTGTTCACTGAGTATATCATTGAAAAGCATCGTCGTCATGACGACGTGAGCGCTTTTCTGGGCGAGCAACACTGATGGTGGGCGCCTCCTCATCTGAATCATGATAGCTTTGTCTTGAGGTTGTGCTTGAGGCAGAGGCATTGCTGTTTCGTCGACGAGTAGTTGTCGATACTCCAGTACTCCGTATATGACTTGAGGTGAGATTCGACGGTGCGAAGTGAGATCCGGAAAAGAATATTTGTTCGCTCTCCTCGTCACTGGGAAAATCCTGTTGCTGTTGCAATGGAGCCTGCGTGTGGACACGAGCGTGTCGACGCATATTACTGAGGACACTGAAACTCCGGCCACAAGAATCCACCGGACAAACAAAGGCTACGAAAGAATCAACGTTGAGACTTTGTTGAGGCGACCGTTTTTTCACTCACGTTTCTCCCCAGTGTGGCTATTAAGATGAATCTGTTGTACAAATTAATAACCTTGCAGTACGAATAATCCATGTATACCTTGAGGCTGCTGGGGCGGTTAAAACCCTTGCCGCAATAGCTACATTCATATCTTGACAGTCCACTAGTGTCGTCTGGAGAATTCTGAGCCAATGGAGGGACACGTTGTGGTCCTCCAATGAAACTTGCTATGGGCGTCTTCTCGTCGTCCAACGCGCCGGCAGAAGGGAGAGATGTAGATAATCTGCTTGGCCGAGGAGGATGGCGGACTTCAGGCTGGCCATTTGGAGAAGGGTAATGAGCCACAGAAGTTTCAGATGCATACCGATAATCATAATGGAAATTAGGAGGCATAGCAGCATTCATCTGGGGTGGAATTGGAGTGGCCGATCCCACGGGTAGATAGCCAGGTAGTCCGAGGGGTTCCTGCGTCGATGACATAGAATGATATCGTTCACTCCTGCGACGGGGATCGTCATATGGACTGCCATAACCAGCAATTTGTTCATGCGATCGAGGACGCTGGTATGTCTGATCGTCAGAACCATGCAGTTGTGTAAGGAGTGACGTTGATTGGGTCTGGTGAGGATGGCGCTCCCCATAGTGATATCCATGATCCGTTTGAGACTCGGCGGAATGGTCCGGGGGAAGCTGTTGGGCGAAATAGGCATCCTCAGAGGAAACGGAACTGGTGGAAATGTGGTCGTAGCTATTCACTTTTCCTGGATCGTCCCTTACACGTAGGCGCGCAAGCGTCAATGAAGGAGAGTCGTGGGGCACTCTCAAATCTGTCAGTCAGAGTCTTTAACAGCTCTCGCGGACTAAGAACACCACTAACCATGGAATAGATCGCGTATGGGAGGAAGTGTTGGTCGCTCGACAACACGTCGTTGGCGACTGGAACTTGACCGAGAAGACATGGCGAGTGTTAAAATATCGGTTGAAAAGACCACGGAATGTCCATCCCAGCAGGGTTATAAAATATAAAGGTTTCTAGGCGTTTAATAGGCGTTTAGGCGGATGATGCTTTGGCACAGCCATGTAGCTTGAGGGTCATTGCGCCCAGTCGCCATTCATGTACGTGCTTTTGATGCCGACAGGGCAGAGCTGCAGACGACTATTGCTGATCGATTCTATGTAGATCTTGAATTACGACAACCATCGCCGATGGACCTCCTGTAGTTGCCGTCGTGAAGGGCCTTGTCATCGTGAACGCGAAGTTGTCTTCAGATGCTGGGAATATATAGCATAGACACCCTTGCAAGGTATCCTCGCCTTGTAACACAAGATATTGATTTCAATGATCCGAGCGTGATAAGTAGTGATACCATTGAACGGACCAAACGTTGACGATCACCACAAGTCCAAAACCAACAAAGAATCAGATTTCCTGGCTTTTAACTTCATCCTCCGTTTTAGTTTTCAAAGAAAGGGCGTGTAGCCCTTCAGAAAACTCTTTCGAGAGTGCTGAATAGATTAGGCGATGCCGCTGCATGGTGCTCTTGTCTTCCATGAGTTTGAATTACAGCGAAGTAAATGGGAATGATAGACACCTTTCCTTTGAATGCATCCGAAACGATCTGAACGGAAAAGTCTGGAGTACTCAGGGGTTAGTCGCGGTTTCCCCGGGCTGATCTCCACGACCTACGCGTTTCGCCATTTCCCCCACCCTGCTTCCGCATTGGAGCATGGTGGCGATGCTGCCACGAATCGTTCGTTATCGTTATCGAGGTGGGTTGCAAAAGGAGAACCAGCTACTCGGCGAAGCTTTCAGTGGAGTGAGGTGGCCAAGGTGATGTTGAGCGAACCTTATTGCGAATCGAAGTTTCAAGAGGCCCAATAGAGGCGGTGTCCATGGCTATAGTCAGATATCTTACCGACAAAGCATTGAATGATTTTCTGAGCTGGAAACGGAGTAACAAAGACATACTGTACTTACTCCCTTGAAAAGGGCCGTTTTGGTCGCATATCATTATGTACATCTATTTGAGCCTATTGCGTCTGATTGTTTCCTATTGCCAATGGCCTCCC
>JABCKG010007933.1:0-11578 GCA_018851835.1 Hypsizygus ulmarius | reverse complement strand
GGTTGCGTCCCTCGAAGCAGATACGGGCCCCTCTGTTCTCTACCAAACAAAAGAGACAGCGACGTTGGATTGTCTGTACTTTTCAGTTCATTTGCAAGGCACGTCTGACTCGTTTTGTCTCGTCTTCAGGTCATCAAGTATACCATCGTTTACCTCCTGATGGTCGCCATTCTGGCGGCGCTGATCGTTTTGCGTATGTGGTCAATCTCGTGTTCACTTTTCTTATATCTGACTTGCATACAAAGCTGTTGTTTTCCGGAACCAAATCAATATCAACACCTTCGATTGTTCCATTTGCAAGAGTATCTAACGGTCTAACATATATTTCATATTGCCTAATGGGCAGCGCATTCATCATATACCAGAGTGGAAATGACGATGGTTATTGGACATCCTTCACTCATCCTCCGCATCTTCGTTTGTGTACCATCATAATTACCATAGAAAATAAGATCGGATTTTAATCCACGGAAACTCCCCCAACTCCCGCCACTGAAGTGAGTGGCACTCTCTTTTCTCTTCACAAGTAGTACTTAAGTACCAATCACTTAAGCACTAGGGAAGTGTCGCCTCGCGTCGACGTAACCATTACTTGTGTCAGCTTACTGCAATCATGAGTCTTAACAAATTATTTAAATGTTCAAACTTTACTATCGCTCTGTCGCGCAGTTCTGGCCAACCCAACAATTCAACTTCTCCGTGACTTTGATGACAAGTCATTCCGAAAGACATCGCATGATACGGGTTTTATGGAGGACGTCAATGATCAGCTGGAAAGATTACATACTTTCTTCCCCTAGGTTTATGGGAGCATTATCACATTGCCCCCACTTCCATGGTAAGGACACATGCATATTAGTAATAAAAATAATCAAAGAACTTCAGAACTTACGTTCACGATGTCTGAGGAAGCCGATAGCAACTGCTTTCAATTGCTCTTGGGTTTATTTCAGCAAGAAACATGTTGGCCTGGATATCAGGAGCATCCTCTCCAGGTACAAGCCCACTATACAAAAAGTAAGTATGAATGATACTGTATCATAAGAATAAAAACGCACCTCCGGCTTCATCCATCCCATTTTTATCGCGTCTCACACAATGACAGAAGTTGCACTGCGACGGCGAGCAAGCCACTGATCGGCAGCATCTGCTCCTTGTGAATGTGAAGGGCTCCAAAGAAGAGCTTCTTCAATTGCGACTATTTGAAAAGAGCGAGATTCTAATCGCTGACATGAATAGATAGATATGCATGAAGTCACGTACGGCACCGACAAATGTCCCGGGAATGTCGATCCCTTTCCATGTTCACTTCGGTCGCTCAGCGCAGAAGTTGATGAAAACGAGAAGAGAATGCTTGTCGATGATTGCATTGTGAACCTGCTTCTTCTCTATTACTTGCTCAACGAATTCTTGCTAGAACATCAGCATGGAATGTGTAGTTACTTGAGCCCTCCAGCCCGGTGGTTTACCTCTGCTCGCTGCGTGGCATCTACACGTACCTTCCGCTGATATGTCGCATGAGTTTTCGGAGAGCGGCTTGCATCACCGACATTTTCTTCATCACTTTCATCATCAGACATCTCCCCAAAATGATGCCCTTCCCATTCTACGTGATCCTCGTCCTCGTTGTCCTCGTCGTATGTGAGGAGTTCATCTGCATTATCTCCCTCAAACCTAAACTCATCAACGAGCTTGAATTCATCATCCTCCACCTCGTCACCCTGCCCTGCGGGACGGCGAGCGGCGGCTGTGGTAATTCGACTTGCCCCAATTTGTCGGCTGGTACCCTGGCTGTGTTGACGCGACTTGAGGTCGAAGGGCTCCCGCGGGTGTCTTCAGCAAAGTAGTAGTGTTGACATCAGCATGAATTGGGTTCGTACTTGAAACAGATGCGGCCGTGGTGAGACTATCTTCATGAATATCTTCAGCGTGACGAAGGGCGACATGTGTTGATGGTGATCTGGGTGTCGGAGCAAATGTACTGGTCATACCTGTAGGTATATTCTGAGTACTACCAACATCAAACAGTGAGTGAAAAGACCCACCAGTGGTCAAAAAGGGACTTTCTGAGGCGCTCCAAATTGGCTCGCGACGGGATAGGAATATCTAGAGATGAGCAGACATCATGAAGCGGCTGCTTCCGCTTCTCCTTGGCTCTGAAAGATGGCAAGGTGGGTCACCAGGTTGCACGTACAGCGTGGCGACTGCGTGGCGTGAAAATCATCATAGCTCGTCAGGACATCTTGGGCATGAGATCGCGTTGATTCTGATTGAATGTTCGACGCAGGGGTGGCACTATCCCCATCGAGAAGAACGGGATCAATGGGAATGTTCGACAATGGACATTATAGAAAACAATTGATACGAAAGTAAGATACAGTGGGCGGGGAAAAGGTGGCGCGAGGGAGAGAGGCGGAGGGAATGTAAGTGGTGATAGCGATAGGTGTCAAGTTGAATCCCCCTGCCCACAGCTGTATCCCAACGCAGGACACCGAGCTCAGTGACCTGCCGAGATCGGCAAGTGGGTGGTCTCCCCGATCCCTGTAATAACTTCAAACTCCGCTCAGTATCCAGTATCCACTGACACCGTAGTTCTGGAACTACTTCATGATATTCCAATTTCCCATGGTCAAATGTTACTCAAGCCGGGCCGAGGCGCTGTTCAGTCTCTACGAGTCAACTACAGCACTCATTTATGGTCAATCTTGTATTAACTCCCTCCCGTGATGTGCTAGGATGCCTGAATCCTGTGCGTGTTATTTCACGAGGCTAGCTCGCTTACGCCACACTGACGCCTGCATACACCCACAACACCTCATGAACGACTGAGAGGATAATCTCACCTACTTATGACACTTGGTACATCCACCAGTCTTCCTTTGGCATCAAATTCTGGTGAGGGAGAAAATGGTATTCAGGTCAGGATAAACATGGTTGGCAATTGAAAATTTCTGAATTTATAAGATAAAGTGTCCCATCGCTGCTATCGAATCTTCTTCGGAATCTCAGGCAAAGACTCGGCCTCCTTCCACTCGCAAGGGTATCCTTCCGACTTCACTCAAGTTCACTCGCATTCCTCGACTCCTCCTTCATGGCTACGCGTCACAAGAGGCACAAAGACGGTGCGCACCTTGTCTACTCGGGCCCATTTACGCTGAAGTTCATGCTCAGCACCATCACAGCTATGAAGCCCGACAGGATTGGGTTCGCTTCCATGCGATTCTTCTTCTCAAGTTAGAAAATATTGCGATTGTTGTAGGTTCCTTGATGCAATCCTCCTCCAAACATAAAGTCCTGACTTTGGTGCCTTTCAGTCTGGCTTACTTCTGGCGTATGTGGCTTAAAAATAGGAAACTGAGTATGTCCTGAGACTCAAGTTTGCAGGGCCAATGTGAACCTTCTGGTCTCCGGAGAATTGGGACGTATGACTCATGCTAGTGTCTCCGCATCCACTTGCCTGAGTTTGCTCTCCCTGTTGTTTGACCTCATCTGTCTATGGTCGCTAATAGGTGTTCATCCAACTCGAATCAAGGTATGCACTCCATCATGTCAAAGAAATAGAATGCAGAGTCAACACATGTACAGTTTCTTGTTCGACAAACAAGCCTTTTTTATTACCTTTATGGTAGTCCTTCACTATTTGGAGGTGCATCCGCCCTCTCCTTCTTTGTTGCTGTCGGTTCATGGACCTGGTTGGACGATGCCACACAGAAAAGGGGGTGGGGTGGCAGAACCTGCAGTGTTGCACTTGGAACTGTCCTGGCAGTGAATGCTGGGGCATGTTTCTTTCTCGGCGCTTCAACGAAAGATATTCCTGAATTACATCGACATGTTCATGTCGACCATGATCCAGCATCAGTATGTGGAATTGCCATGCCGGTGCCAATTTTCATTCCCCCTTCTGGGAATTGAAGTCGCAGGAGGAGACACAACTACCATCATTCTGAGCTCTTCACCCCCAACCCTCTAGCCTTAGCAACTGTTTCTCGTGTAATTCCTAATTCCGTTCAACGAGACACTTTTCCTTACGGTAAGGGGAATATCCTTGCTAATTCCATCAGTCTCACGTGGATATTGGCTTCGAAACTAGCAAGGCGCATTAATTCGCAGCTTAGCCACCGTGCACGCTAGCGGACTTAAAGGAATCATTGCAAGGGTTGCTGCATTCAAGGCCTCATTCTAGGTTGTTTGGACAGGTATTTTAGGGTGTAGCTGTGATGAAAGTATGTTGTCTGTAAACTATGTAGATATCAAGGATACTTACACGCAAGCTGTTCCTTATATGAAGTGTAGTTCCACAGTGTCCGCACACAGGACATGCATCTTCGCATAAAGCATACCCAACGGACACTTCCCCCGGTTTGAAGAGATATTGAGTCGTGCCGCAGCTAATGTGGCTACCCAAGATATGGTTACCCAGTCCTGACTACAGATCGATGGAGCGCAGGGCCGTGCAGTATGCTAGTACTTAGGGGATACACATAAGTACGTCGTGTGTTCAGTTTGTCTGGAAATCTCTGGAAGTATTCGCTTGACTTGTGATGCAGTGATGGATAAGTAATAATAATGACATCGATACTGAGCCTGACAGTCAGACGATTGATGTAGCCGCTCGTTCCTTTCTCATTACAAATTACAAGTCAACAGCATTCACTAACCACGACTTTGATTGCGGGATATGTCCAAAGTCTCTTCCTTTTTCCTGGCTCTATCAAGTCGGGTAAGTCCTCGACAACAGGTCAATCGGCTCCTGGCAGAAGCCAATTTCAAGAATTGGGAGGCATTCCGAGATAGTCTCATCCGTCGTTGGACTAACCTCAATGTTGTGGTAAGCAAATTGTTATTGGCAAATACGCTGGCTTCATCACCCTCTTAGTGTGGTTTGATCATGGGGTACGGCCCGAAAAGAATTGTTGCCGATGTGACTGAAGTCCCCCGGGTAGTGCCATCTCTACGATCCTTTTCACCGACTTTGACATCGGGGACATTGCTTTTGCTTTGGGAGTGACGTCCTTGCTGAGCAGCTTGATATCCATTGGTTTCGGGGTAGGGCTTATTTACGTCCTAGGTGATGTGTCTGGGTCCAGGCTTCATGTATGTTCCATTCTGCATTCCGACTCTGAGATTGTTCATCAGAGAGCTGAGTGCTCCGATTTGCAGGCCATCGGGGTTCTACATACCAGAATTTATATATTCGCTCTATCTATACCTCAGGTATGTCCTGGCCAATCGGTAGTTCTTCTTCTGATTGCCTCTAGGCTTGGGCAGGCGTCAGCTTCACAAGTTTCTTCGCATGCACCTGTGTCATCCTATGGGAAGCAACAAATAAAGGCTGGCTTGTTCGGGTACGTCGTTCTGCTCTAGACGGTCTTGCGACTCGGCGTATAATATTTGCTATTGCAGGCAGGAGTAATATTTGCAATCGTGACTTTGGTCTTGCATGTCGTGGGCTTTGCGTACCTTTTCCAGCACGATGACACAGAATACCTTATCCCCGTCGCCTCTATCCCCTCCTCCAATCCTTTTTCGGCAAGCAATCCCTCTCATCATCTGTCGAACGTTTCGTTGGAAAAAGACCCTACTGGTGTGGTTCCCCGACACATGTCCAGCTCTGCTGTTGTCGAGCCTGGAGGCGCATTCTTTGGGAAGTCTTCATAGTCAAGCTATGGGGTTAAATGGGCGGGAATGTTAAAATTAATAGTTAGTACTCGTACAGGGCCAGAACAGCCTGTGAACGAGGCTTACTCTGTAATATACTAGTGTATAATGCTTCTAAAAAAGATTACCTTCTCGTCTATGGACTCCGATGGGACTCCCTTGATGGAAGTAAGTTGAAGCCAAGCACAGACAAGCAACCTAATGGTATCGCCAAATACGGCAACAGGTTCCTAGCCGAATCGGAACTTTGAACTCTGACCTTGCTTTACATTGTCAAACTCCCTATGTCTCCGTCCCTATCTGACAGAATTTGGACCGTTATCAAAGCAAGTCGGTTTCCGGCTTGGACTTTTGGTCCCATTCTTTTCGGGATTGGCATGCTGCACTCGCGCGTCATTCCACGATCCTTTTCCATGCTCATGCGCGCTGGGATTCAAATTTTCGCACTATCGTTTCCTCTGTGCATTAGTACGTATTAGAAACTCGTCTTTCAACACTTTGCTAACTTTCGTATTATTCCAGTCGTGTTCGGTGTCAATGATGTTTACGACTACGAATCAGACAAACGCAACCCCCGCAAGTTCAGCAATGGGTTAGAAGGAGGCACCTTAAGTCCCGTGTACCACACGGATGTGATTAATGCTGCATACCTTGCCACAATTTTCATCGTTCTTTCTGCTTTCTTGAATCAACGTCGCGACAATATCATTGCCACCCTCCTTCTCGTCCTTCTCGGGTGGCAGTACTCCTCCCCTCCTCTACGTCTAAAGGAAGTGCCTTTGATGGACTCCATCTCAAATGGAGGCATCGTTTTCCTCGCGTGGTTCTGCGGTTTCAGCTTCGGTGGCCTTTCAATCTTTGATGTCCCCTCTAAGGGCCTCATGCTGAGTTTGTGTACTGCTGGCATACACGCCCTTGGCGCTGTGATGGACACAGAGGCGGATATCGCTGGTGGTCAAAGAACCATATCAACCGTCTTTGGTAGGAGAGCAGCTGCGATATTCGCTGCACTGTGCTAGTGAGTGCGATCTCACAATTCTCCCTTCGTGTGATAACACTGGACTCCAGTCTTATTGCATGTACAACGGTGGAAGCGCAATCAGTTTTCGGCATATACGTCTGGACAGGTTTGGCTATCATGGCAATACCGTGTTTTGATATTGCCTTAGCCCATCGTACTTTCCAGGCGATGGTTTATCTGTCTATAATGAGTGCTATATTTTGGATGGGCTCCCGTGGCTGGAGTCTGGTGAAGGGTAAACACATTTGATTGAAGCTGTATGAGTGTCCGTCCCTGGTCCATTTTCTTCGAATTTGGAAGTACAGTACTATCGTTTGCTTGCGGAAGCTGGTTGCTTGTATATACTCTCTCCGTGTTTTGCTGCAAAAGAATGCGCGCGTACTACATAGTTCAGAGTCAAAACTTGGTCAAAACCCTGACAGGTTTGATGTTACTACATACTTATGCTGTGTAGAGTACGTGACGCGATCAACCGTCACTGGTAGCCACATCCAGCTTACACGGTCAACGTTCAACGTTCAATACGGGCACATAGTTTGAATGGACTATTTTTCCAAGTTCCTTAGACCAAATAACCACCCTCCACCTAAGGCTCCTCCCGACCATTCCCAGGAGTTCCATCAGTCGTGGGACGCAATTAAAGTTAGTTCGACTGCCTCTTTGTCCTTTATCGATTATCCAACGATTCTGACTAGGTAAAACTATCAGATCACCCTGCAGCGCCCAGACGAACGTCAGTTGGCAAGAGGCATCCAGTCTACAGATGTTCCTTCTCACCTCCAATCACTGGTTGACTCCCTAGTATGGGAGTCAACGCGAACAGAGGAAGGGTGTGTG
Source organism: Hypsizygus ulmarius (assembly GCA_018851835.1). NCBI lineage: Eukaryota > Fungi > Basidiomycota > Agaricomycetes > Agaricales > Lyophyllaceae > Hypsizygus > Hypsizygus ulmarius. Next base: position 4,062 of record JABCKG010007933.1, on the reverse strand, counting down.
TTCGCTGGTCACAATATTGCATCGCGACTGAGAATCGAGTAGGGGCACCGGTGCTTGTCTCGAGTATCTTTTAAAAAATGGTAAGCCGTCCACTGTAGTGATGATGCTGCAACCTAATGACCATGACAAGATGTTCTTGGAACCCTTGTGCGACTGAGCGAAACCGATCGACCTGCAGGAATTCAGGCAGAAGTTCTCCGCGCCGTTCAAAACATGGTTGTGCTGATGGACGAACAATTCTTAGTCCACTCTGCAGTACACAAAGCTGTTCTAAGACTTCTGCGCAATTGCGCTGGGGACGACCTACAAGAACAGCTGGATGGGCGAAAAGTGATGGGGGCTGCGCGAAGTGTGGTCCGCGGTCAACCGTCTGAGTACGAAGAAGATTGTAAGCTCCTCCCACTACGGCCCTTCTGTTGTCGTTTGCCTGACTTGTCTTCAGTGGTGAATCTGCTCTGTATTCTGTGCAGTCGTATTCGAAACTATCGCGAGTTGCTCATGATTTTCTTTCACGATAAACACTGGTACCATTCAGAACCCTTATTCTCTGTGGAGGAGGAGGAAGAGGAGGAAGAGGAGGAAGATTTCGCAACCGATAATCACGCGCCACTCGAGGCAATCCGAAGCGCGTCCCCAACACCCTCACAAGCAACTATAACATCTGTCCCGGCATCGGCCCGGCATCCCAAGAAAACTGAATACGAGTTCCTTCTTTTCAACTATCTGCTTCGTTTTGTCCATCGCGAGGGACAGATTGGTGATTTCGCTCGCGCAGGTTTGCTGTTCCTCATGGACATAGCAATGTCTCCTGGGCAGCCGCAGTCTGAAACAAGTCAATCATCATCATCGGATGCAGCACCTGCTGATCCAACTCACGATGCAGCACTGGCGTTGGCAGAATACATCCTTGATGGCGACTTCTCGGAAGTCCTAGGAGCGGGTTTGGGCGCAGTTTACTCTCTCCTTCCTACAAAGCTGGTGTTTCATCCTGTTATTTCCACTGGAGCGTCTCCTGGAACTGGAATGACGATTGGGATTAATGGTTCTAACTCCTCTGAAGAGAGAGAGAGGCAGGAGCTAGCAAAAGAAAAGGATCACTCCCTGGGGGTCGAGGATGCCTCCAACTCAGATTTTAAGTCTCGCCTGGACCATTTCCTTAAGTTGCTCGAATTCTTGGAAGATGTTCTTCGACGGAACAATATCCACGACACCATGGATGCCTCTTCCTTGGTCGGAGCCGCTATCGGCCAATCAGTTTTGGACGCCGTGCGCCGCATATTCCTCGAGAACGTTTTATACCCGTCGATCCTGGAGTGCTCGGACGTTGATGGAAGTGCTGTGGCTGTCATGTCATACATCGAGGTCATGATAAGGACGCTACACGGGGGTCAGCTCGCAGAATTGCTCGTCGACTTCCTCCTCAGCGAAGACAATGATGAAGTCCAGCTGCGACAACGTCCTCTCTCGGTGATGACCCTGAGTTCAACTCAAACCAAACCCACGCCATCGGCTGACAAGCAAAACAAGCTGAGAAGACGAAAGAGCAGCGCGATGGTCCTCCTAGAGATGGAGGCCCCCAGTTCAAGGAAACAATCCGAGTACTTCACCTCAATGGGTCGCTTCACTCTTCGAGATCTTCTGCTTTCGAACCTCAGATCGAGCTCACAATCTACAGCAACATCCGCACTCCAACTCTTACAATCCATGCTTCTTCAGCACCCCCAGCTCGCTGTAGATCGACTTCTAACCACAATATCAGACCCCACCGCCACGAGCTTCCCCCACCCAGCCGTTATCTCAGAGTCATCGAACGGATTCTATTCGCCTTCGAATGACGCTCACGATGATGAAACGTTCAATTATCCGGGAGCTGAGGATGACGACTTCGATACCCAACCAGACCAGCCCAACCTCTCGCCACAGTTTACCCAACCTGACACTACTTACTCTACACACGAGCGGGAGATGGGCCTTTATCTGACGCTGGTCTCCCGTGTTGACCCGTCCCATAGCGGCGATGCTTTCAGCACTGGTTATGATCACTATCTCCGCGATGCTCTCTTTTCCATACAGAATCAGACGGCCTATCAGCTTACTGACGACGACTATGGTAACCCAGACTCCAGGCGAAAATTCAAACATAGACTCAATGTCAACGATCCCATCCTATCACTCATTCTCGAATCTCTCCGTACATTCTTCTCCAACACGCCAGAGTTCAATGTCGCCCTGACGGGCGTGCTAGCCATCATTGCTATACACCCTGATCGCTCATTGGCCGGCTGGCTGACCTTCGCCTCAAACGACTCCTCCCATGTCGAATCAGGTCTGTTCAGGGAGACAGTATCTACTGATGATGATGGTGATGACCGATCTATCGACTTTGAGATAGAAAGGAAGCTGGCCAATGATTCAAACATCCTCCCGGCATCAAGTATGGACGAGAAATCGCGACCTGTGATTCACACCATACTCCATGGCCTCGTCGCACAGCTCGAACGATATCGGGCTGCAGTGATCAATTTTGACAAGTATCTGCTTGAGCGACGGCAGGGCCTGTTGTTTTCTGAGAATATAACAGATGCATTGATGTTCTCGTTGGATCTTACGGACGAACCCACTCTCATCAGTCCCACCCCGGAGCCTGTGACTCCAGTGCGGTCCAAGGCCAAAGCGTCGAACCCTTTTGTCTCTTTTTTGACCCCAAAGAAGAACAAAAACCTAAAACCTCCCCCAGAGCCCACAACGCCTCCAAAGAAAGTTAATAATATCATTGTTGCCAGTCCTTTTGGGCGCCATTATCAAGATACGGAATCGATCGTCGTAGAGCCTTTCGTTGCTCCTGTTCCGTCTTCGAGTCCTTGGACGCCAGCAAAAACACGAAGATGGACTTCTGGTGAGGAAGATGTCTTTAGTTCTTCGGGATGGAACGGAGATCCACAGCGGTCTGAAGAGGAAAATGAGGAAGTGAAGCCGGCAAAACCTGCTGATGTAACTCTTTCGCAGCTCCTCGACAACGTTGTAATTCTAGAAGAGAGTATCAAAGAGCTCGTGGCCATCATTCACGCGAGGAGAAGTCTTGGAATAGACTCAGTGCGCTACTTGTAGCTTTGTCTGCGTCAATATACTCAATCCTTTTGACAATATCCGTAACGGACTGACAGATTTAGTGGAACTCTTTTTACAATACATATACAGATAATAAGTATCTTTGATGTGTACAAAAACCCGCGACATTGCTCAATGCTCATGGGATGCGAAGTTCGAGAAACACATCATTTGAGTTTTTTTGCCTTTCCCTTCCTTGTTTTCGTATCTGCCGCAATGGAGGTCGACTTCGCCGTGTCCCCAAAAAGGCTTTCCTGCAATTTGTTGAATTCGTCCTCGCTAATTTCTGGAACATGTGGACCCTTTCGCGTTTTCTTTGGCGAGACCTCCTCCTCCTCCACCTCTCTAGCTCGCTTCTTTCCCTTCCCTCGTGATGTAGTCGCAGGCACTGGCCCTGCATACTTGGCCGCAAGACTGTCGAAGAAATCATCTGTGTTCTTCCGTTTCTTTTTGAGGATAAGTGCTTGGAGAGAGGAGTGGTCTTCTTCATCTTCCTGTCTCTTCCCCTTCCCCTTTCCTTTCCGCTCTCCCTTCTTGCCACTCCCGTAAAACTCGTCCCAAACGCCCAGCTCTTTCGCGAGATTTTCAGCCTCTTTAGCTTCCTTCTCACCCTGCTTCTTTCGAACCAGCTTGGATTTTTCATCCTTCACGCTGGATTCCCAATCAGCGAGCGCAGGCAACGTGCCCTTAGCGATTAAGTCCGAGATAGTGATAATGAAGCGCGCCTCGTCGGCATGAGTCGAGTGTGGAATGTAAGTCATGATGTCGCCAATAGAACCGCCAGTGTTTATGTACGCGGTCTTGAGATCCTCGGCCTCCTCAGAAGAACCTAGGACGCGTCTGTGAGTCAAGAGAAGCAGGTGACGCGTCGATTTAGCAACCTTGATATTCCTTCTTCATTTCATCGAGCTTTCCACGTGTGACACGCTCAAACATGTCCTCAAAGTACGCCTC
>JABCKG010007932.1:0-11667 GCA_018851835.1 Hypsizygus ulmarius | reverse complement strand
GTGTGCACTGCAGTGCTGTGCAAGAGGCAGTGTCAGGAGCACTGGAGACGAATCTAGAAGTCTAGAGACGAGACCAGGAGCAATTCTAACACTTATACAGTATTATTCATGACTCTGAACTTCCTATCGACAAATACATCCAATCACTCACTGCTGTGCAGAAGAAACTAAAGAATTTGGGATGTACCATAGACAACATGGAATTCATTGATGTTCTTCTCATGCATCTGAATTCTTCATTCTATCCTGTATATGCCTATATCCTAGCCCAGAAGACTGAACCAGACCTGGAGACAGTCAAGTTCATGCTGGTCAGATCAGCATCTGCAGATTTGGTTTTGATCAAGTCTGAATCTTTGGAGATTGTGCTAGCAGCATGCGGGCAGGATGTTCAGTCAGGTATTCATGACAGATCAAATCAGATCTCTTTATAGATAGTGGCTTCAAATGGTGTGACATAAATTCAGATAGATGTCATTGTTGTGGTCATACTGGACATATAGCTTCTCACTGTTTCATAAAGATGCCCCAGCATATCATCAACCACATTCTCAAATCTTGATCTCGCTTCCTATCTCATTGTTCAGTCACCAATCAAGCCAAATTAGCTGAAAGAACATCTAGAGCCAACATGATGTCAGCTCGCATTTCCACATTTCTACGCCACTCATCACCTTACCAATCTTCATTTCCACTTACTCTCCCTTCTGATGGTGAATATGATCTAGACTGTATTCTTTCTCCCATTCTCATCTAGGAGCTGCCCAGGGTTCAGTGGGAGCTATTGGCTGACTCAAAATAGCTTGATCGCAACAGCTATTTAAACTATGTCTTTCATCCTTGATCATTTCAACAAAATTACCAAAAAAAACCCACAATGCTGCAAACTATTCATTCCACCTGCTCTTTTCTATCAGTTTCATCATCCTCATCATTCTCTCTGCCCAATTCACCTATTCTCATCTCAATACACTACATTTCACATTATAGCAGCTGTCTAAACATACACTGCTCAATTTTCTTTGCCCATGACTACACCTTTATCAACCCTCTCTGCATTTAACTACCTCATATACTCCAACTTCTCATTACTCATGGTAAACTTTCTGGAGGCCCAATTGATTTAGAGTACTATGTCCTTTCACACAAACTCAATTTCAAACTGAAAACAGGTGCCCATGTTTTCATTGCAAGTCACAGTGTTCTCATTCTTGAAGAGGTTTTCCTCACACTGGAAAATGTCTTCCTGGCCTGAGGGTATTTGGATGCATAGTGGAGAATTCAGTTTCGGTCAAGTTATATGTCATTGAGGAGAAGTCACCTGGGAGGTTTTCTTCTTTCTTTCACTCATTTTTTCCTCGCCTTTGGACTTCTGGCTCATCAGATGGGAGTGTGTATATTATATCATATAGTCCAAATAGGTGCAAATATGGACATGTAGATACTCATTTCCTGTTTTGTTGTCTTTACTAATTTCTGTTCATCTTGTGGGTCAATCTTGTGTGCGCCTACTTTTTGGGCCTATTTCTCTTCAGAGCTCTCTTTAGTGATCTCATTCTGGCTCAATCCTAACATACTCAGCAAGAGCAAACAAGAAGGCAGTGATATATTGCACAAGACTCAAGAACTATTGAGCATCTTTGGCAGAGTGAGGCCTAGGCCAGTTCATAATCTGATCAACCTTTGACAGGTCCACTTCAATTCTGTGAGCTGAGATGTGATGACAAAGAAAATCAATTTCAGTCATAAAAAGAATAGATTTCTTTAGAAAACAAAAAAAACTTACATTGTGGAGAGCTTTGAGAACAAGGGCAATATTGATCTTGTGTTTAGCAATAAAGGAAAACCAAATAATTATGTTGTCTAGATAAACATGGCAGATTCTACTAATGTGATCTTTTACAGCCATTTGCACAAAGCATGGCAGTTTCCAAAGATTTTTGATTGATGACAAAATATATGACTTCGTCAAATTTTGACTTCTTACCACTTCTATGTATCGCAAAATCAGCCGCGACGTGAAAATTACAGCGATCTGACTCTATGAACGTGAACTGCTTACTTTAGAGGACATTCTCGACTGCTGCGGCTTCTCTGAACAAACTTGATATCAAATACTGAAGCTCTGGCATGCAACTGGTAATGTTGTATTTCTAGATAGCAGCCTGAGAGGCCGTCTCTGCAACCTTGACCAGGATGATGTCCAATACCTCTGTCAACTGATTCATCAAAATCCAGACTACTTTCTAGATGAGCTGTTACACCTTCTGAAGACAAATCATTTCATATCTGTGAACTATGCTACCATCCATCGTGAGCTCGAGAGGACCAACGTCAGCCACAAGAAACTCAAACAGATCACTCTAGAATGTAATGAAATCAAAGTATTTCTTGAGAGAGAGGTTAAGATTTATGTCTCTTAGCAGGCTTTGCTGACCAATTTTGAGTCAATGACATGTCACAAAATTTCTCAATTGAGATGTGATATCAATCTGCCATGACCTTTGTATGTGATTGCATTGTAGTTGACAGTGATGCTCATTCATGATGTCTGATCCTTCTTATTACACAAGCTCTGACTCACCATCTGGATCACCTAAACTATGGGACCTCACTGAGATCATCCATCATGAGAAACACACTGAAGACAAAGCCTACCAAGACCAATACAGGTCAACAATTTTATCAACATTGATTTGCACTTCACAAGCCAGTGCTTTCTGTGGAGCAGTTGCCATATGAGGGTTCATGATTTCTATCAATGACTCCTTGCCTTTCAAATGGTAACATCTTAACATCAGAGCCTATGCTTTTGGTGGCCCCCTCAACTCTCAGCTTAGTTCCCTGGATTATGCTCTCAGTTTGCACAGAGATGGAGAAGGTGAGCATTCAAACATTACTATACCTGAATAGCTATTGATCTGCTATAAGCCACACCTTCACCTGATGACCTTGCAAACTGAAAGCTTTGATGTCAAAACCTCGAACGTGAGTGCAATTCTGCAAATCAGGCCCATGATGCTGCATTGCTGGCACTTCAACAGTTACAAAATGAAACTGAGATGTGCCATGATGCTATAGCCTTAGCATCTGCATATCTGCAGAGGGTGACAGTCTCACTTGAGCTAGCAGATGTGTATGCACCATTGAAGGAGAACTCGAAGGAGAATAGAACAGGATAACTATGTATTTGCAGCATGTAAATCTGATCTAATTATATATTTTTATCTTTTTCATCTTCACTGATCTCACAGCTGCTTGTTTCATCACTGCTAGTTTTTTCACCACTCTGCAAACCTAAGCTTGAGGATAATTCATCATTAGGTGTAGGTGTGTTCATGTCAACATCACCATCTTGTTCATCAACTTTGGCTGCGACTGATGGCTTTAGAACTGGTAGGAGTAAAAGACCTTTGAGAACTGGCTTGGTCCATGCAGCATGTCACCTTTCCTGCCTTGCAGCATCACGTTCTACCTCCCATAGCTCTACCCAAGATTTCCACTGAGCTCAAATATTTGTATTTTCAGCTTTGCAAGCATCATCTAAGGTCTTCCATTGCTTTATAGCCTCTGCATGTTCCGAACGAGTGTTTTTTCTTTGCTTGAGGGCCTCAGCAGATGTGACTGCTTTGTCGTGAAAGTCAATTACTCAGAAGATGAACTTTTCTGCAAAAAGCAGCCAAGAAAGGCCATCGCCAACAAGGCGGCCCTTTGTTTTCTTCTTTTTGCTTTCTTCCTGTGCTGCAAGCTGCTCTCAAACCTGATCACAGTATACACCATTGAGTACTGCTGAGGATTGTAATGTAATGATGCAACTTTTCTGCTTTGTGTTCTTGCTTGTCTCATGCTGGAGTGCTGCCTGGAGTTTTCACTCCATCTCTGTTGCTGGTATAGCAGTGAGAAGGTCATGATGGTGTGCTTTCATGGGAGAAATTAGACCAAGTGAGATGGCCTGGAGTTCAGACATGGATTGAATAGGTGATGAAGTGACCAGGAAAGAGAGGGATGTTGTGCAGAGTGACTGGATGGCAGATCAGACAGGTGTCACAAATGGATCTTGTGCAGGAGTGTTTAGGAGTTCATTGTCTATTTCAATGTTGGACTCTACAATGGCATTTGCATGTCAATGAGCTTGGTAGAAAAGCTCAGTTACATGCCAGATAGGTGTCGCAGGAGGAACAGAGAGGTGCCCCCAACATGATGTCTCTAAGCTCAGGGCCATTATTTCTTGTGTGATAACATTACAGTTAAAGGGCCAGACACCAGTCTTTTCGAACACCTTTTTCACTGATGCTAGAATTATCGTCTGAATGTGCGCACGATCATAGATTCCCAGAAAGTTCATCTTTGAGACTTTTTGCTGAGTCCTTGACATATACTTCAGCTTCTCTTCTGCCCAATAATCCTTCAGAGCTCCAAAAATGACAATGTCAAGTCTCTGATAGACATGGGTCCCATGCGAGGAGTAGCAGAAAATGTTGATGAAGAGGTTGCGAGCAAAAATAAGGAAGGCACGTGTGTAATGGGAATTGTGGCCATCAACGAAAAGTAAATATGCATTCTCATTTGCCTTTTGACATGTTTCTCTATCAAACTCCTTCAGCCACTCAATACCAATCTCACCATCAGTCCAGCCCTTCTTTGAGTGCCCCAGTCTAATGAATTCATTACATGTTAGCAAGAGATTGGCATGCAAAATCAAGAGATGCATATGCTGCTTTGGTTGGGTTTTCCTGATCCTACTTTACCTGAAAAGCTTGACTCTTAAAAATCACAGCTGGACATGTAGTGGAGCCATCTGCACAAATTGTCATGATTACTGTGGTGTTCTCTTGACTGCCATTGCCAGATTGATGCTGAGTCTGTTTCCTCTTTTATCCAATCACTCACTCTCTCATCCCACCTGCTGGCAAGAAGCCTGACTCATCCGCAGCATAAATATCCTGACAGAGGATTGGTTCCCAGGTAGTTTCATCTTCCAGGCCCATGTCATCATCTGATTCTGCATCGATAGTGTGCAAACCATTTTTCAACACAGTTTCAAGAAGGTCAAACCAGAGTTTATTGGTTGCTGGATTTACAGCCTGGCCATGTTGACTGTCGAGGGGCTGTGCCCAGTACATCGACAGGTGCTTGGAATGCTTTTCAACAAAGTGGTCTGTCTATTGCTGGCCTACCTCACCCTGCAGAAAATTGGCTTTCTAGTCAGGCTCAGCAAATCTCCTTGACATGCTCCTGAAGCCATGAGTGACTGAGTGAGAAGCATCATGATGCAGTTTTAATCGCAAAGGCTATAACAACATCAACTTCTTCTGGAAGAAGCCAACTCTTTCTCATGTTCAACAGGCTCTTTGAGATTCCACCATTAGCAAGCTGTCAGAGTGTACAGGGGTCCAAGGTGATGTCTTTTTTTGTCTCTGCCCAGTGCTCAGCCTCGATTTTCTGGCAGACTTTGACAAGATCCAGCCTCTTTGTCCCATTGTCATGTCATTGTTTCTCATGCAGGTAAAGTAAAACAGCCCAAACAAATAGGCCATCCTTTGTTTGCCTGGCAATCTGGAGTTTTTTCGTGTCAGATTTTGGTCTCCCTCCCATCGCAAGTTGTTGACAGGGCACGCGTCAACATTTTTATGGTGCATTTCCTCTTTGGAATATGATCAGGTGTGACAGCCCAATTTGGACAGAAATATGCAGCTGCACTTGTCTCAACTGGTTTGTGTCCTCTATTAGCACAATATCTATAATAAGAGTTGTGCAACTAGTGCAAAGCTATATCTTTTCTAATCTGTATAGTTCTGAATTTTGCATTCCGAAGTCTAAAGGCTGTTATAGCATACTCAGCACTTTGATCGGCAACTCTGATCATCTGAAATCTCCTCTGATTCACAATAGTTATTCTCCAGAATAATTACTACTTACTTGTCTTGCTGCTGTAAGAATCACACAATATATATCTGTGCTATATATCAACAGTTTGTTCAACTCAGAGTAGAGAAAATGGAGTTATTTGGAGAGGAAACAAGTTTTATGTTATTGATCCATCGTACACTGTAGGTCAAATTTTACCAAGTAGAAACATCACATGGAATAATATGGAGCAGCATTCCATGGTTCAAGATACACTCTTTCTATGCAAGAAGCAGGATCATTGTGGAGTAAATGACCTTGAAGGCGAGTTTTCACATCTAGCAACTTGGAGTTATAATAAGGCTTTTAGTGAGCTGTTGAACATCTACTTTGACAAGAACATGTTTGACAAAGAGAACACTCACATATAGCATATATATCACTTTGGGTGCCCAATAGTTTTCACTGAGAAAAAACCTATATATGGAATATTTATTGTACTCTCTTGAAGAAAAACTATTTATAATACATAAAGTTCTTGTACAGGAAAAATTGAAGGAAAATGTAGAGTTTTGGTTTAGTTCTTCCTTGAGGAGAAACCTGAGTACTCCAAAAGATTTTCTTTGTGGAAAACTTTTCCTTTGTTCTCATAGGGGAAAAAGTTTTCCACAAAGGAAAACCTTTCAGAATACTCAAGTTTCTTCTTGAGGAAGAACTGGAGGAAAGCATTATGTTTTTTCTCAATTCTCTCTATACAAGAACATTATATATTTCTCATGGATTTTTCCTTAGCAAACAACTATAAGTATTTCTTTTGGGAGTTTGCCACAGAGAAAAACCCTTGGGCCCTCAAAGTGTATATATAACATGCTCCTCTTCTGTCAAGGCTTTGACCTCATCTATCCACCCTTCAAGATCATTATCATTGAGTGTCACCTCCTTCTTATTTTTCTCAACCATGGTTGTTTAATGCATTATTGCATGTTACACTTAATATCTGTAATATTTGTGAGTTGCTCATTCATAAAAGACAATCACCTAAGTGTTTATCTTATGTTCAATTTCAAAGTCCTCCAGGATTGCTGTGAATATGAGCATAAGGTTCAAGTCTGTATGTGACTAGAAGTAGTCAGTCTTTCTTGACATGTAAAGCATAGTGTACACACTTTTAGCACCTCAACCACATCTAGGACAATCAAAATTGAAGAACCTTGGACCTCAAAGTGTGCTGTTACTGCAACATATGTGTAGTGATTTGGAAAAGTCTATGCATCTGTGGCAAAGTTAATGGCACCCTCATGTTCCTTTGATTGGTATAGTTTCTGTCACAACAAAACAATTTCTAACTGATTATTTGCATACCTGTAACATTTTCGCAATATGCTCACAGGATTGTCCAAATATGAGCTTCACATCATGTGATACTGTCGATGCTGATAGAATCCAATACTCTGGCTGACCAGTCTTTGTCTATGATTGAAATCCATAGTCCTCAACAATTTTGAATGGTCAAATACTTTCAGAACTCCAATGGACAATCTTGGCTCTAGTACTATATTAGCATAGTCACAACAAGGGTGAAGAAGGAAGGCTACTTGGTCTCAGTCTTTGTATGCAGATGGTGTGAGTATGTGACCTTTCTCTTGCTCTTCTGTTGAAAACTCGCTAGTATTGATCCATTTTGATTTAGGAGCTTCACAATAGACTCCTGGGCTTCCTTGATATTCTTGCACTCATTAGCCACCAACCATGCATCTTCACCCCAGTAGGATTGAACATGCTTTATCAGGTTGCTCATCAAGGTCCTATTCTGCTTATTAAGATATTGGCATGCTTTGTACTTGCATCTCTGCATGGTGCAAGTAGTGGCATCATCAGCTGTCAACTTAGACAACCTCCAGCACAGGCCCAAAGAAGGCATAGACTGCAGAAGGGTGTGTAATCAGATGTTCCTTTGGCCTGTATAATACTTACCAGCTCTGCTTCAGAATCTTTGGCAGCCTTCTCTGCATTCTCATCTTTCTTATCTACATTGATCACCTCTGCATGATGGCACTGGTGCTTATTACGACCTCGATCTTCATCAATGCTTGATGCAGACACAATGACTTCATCTCTATTCATACTCTTGGTGGTTTTCACTTGCATTTCTTTGGGCTGAGAAGGACAGCGGCTGTATGGGTGACTTTTCGGACAACTTTTTGTTGCTTTTGCCATAACTGCTTGGAAAGAGCTGGATCTTAACTGTGTCGAGCAGGTATCCTTTGACTTTGCCATGGCCTGTGCTATCTTTTATTATACAATTATTTATATGTAGTAAATTCAGTGGCTTGCAAAGTTGCATTGACTGTATAAGCTGGCCTAAGAATAGGTCACGGGTATCAGGTAACCCAAATGGTACCCGTATCCATATCCGTATCCGTAGGTATCTGTATCTATAACCCTCACGGATTACCCCTACCCATGCCATAGCCTAAGACCAAATCATTAGAATCATGGGTACTATATTGAGTACAGGTATAAGTAAGTATTTCCAAAAATAAAAGTCCAATTGATTCAGGAGCTTCCAAAGGCAGCATTCTGCACTGCCTTCCGCATTGGATTCTGACTCGGCGGAATCGCGCCTGTTCTCTCAAGACGGTCAAACAGCACAAATAGCTTTTCCATCTCATGCTCCTTCTCCTCCTCTGACATTTCCGGTAGGTTGCCTTTTGGCTGCTCCGTTGTTCCTGTGATAGGGTTGATCGCGGCGTCAGAGAGTGTCGCTAGAGAAGGATTGGTGGTGCTGCTCGTAGCGGCCGGCGGAGGCGGTGCACTGAGGATACCCTTGTTGAATAGGAAGCCAGCGACATTTCCGTATCCGAGGAGAAGGGATAGGACAGATGCTACATGATACAAGCTCGGGAGATGTTTCAATGGAGTACGAACATGATAACTCACCGTCGGAGTCGCACATTGCATACAGCATCTCTCCCACCGAATCCTTCAATCTTGGATGATACACGCTCCCGAGAAGGCGTAAGCACCTGCCGAGAATATCCGGCCGTGCTTCAAGCGGTGACGAGCGGTCCAGATCGTCCGGAACGATCCACTGACGTACGCTAATCCTCGACTGCTCATCCGCTATACACAACCTGGATATGAGCACTACAAGCGGCGAGAGCAAGTCATCGAGAGAATGATCCGGTGCATCCTGTTTACACCTATCCCGCACCTCCATGTGGTCAGGATCGATGTCACCAGGCAAGTAGTGCGAGAACGCGACTTCGAGCAGGTCGCATGCGCGCTGAAGGACATTGGTGGGTGTAGCAGTATTCGACGGGGGAGAACGAGACAAGGTACGGCGGCCCGCAGCGATTACAGAGAGAGCGCGATCGAGTGTGCTCGGCTTCGGTGATGTAGAAGACGGAGCTTGGGGTGGGGATGTCCTAGTTGGAGAGTCACTCCTGCTGCTTGAAGCAGACTGCTGCGGCGTACTGGAGGTTGAGACTTGTCTGGGGATCGTCCTAGTCGGAGATCTATCATCATTACCGGTGCCGAACCAGACTGGCCGAAGGGTTGGAGAAACAGGAATGGTGATTAGCGAATGGATAACATGGGTAAGTGGTGCCGAAATTGGGCTCGGGAATGTCGGTGGAAGAGAGGTGAATGTACGAAGCAGGGGTGGAAGTAAACTGCATGGTTGGTTAGATGAGCGATACCTTGGATACAAATATGACGGCTTACCCATCAAGCCTAGGACTCCAGAAATCACCTATCACCTTGTTTTCGTTCTCGGTTGCGGCTTCAGAGGTCTGAGGCTCACTTTCGACCATCTTCGGGTAATGAAGAAGGAGATTGAAAGTCAGCTTGAGAAGGTCCGACATGGCCTCCTTCGCCATCTTGGTTCCAGAAAGGATACCAACTGTCAGTATATCAAGCTTTACACCGATGATTTCCGCGATTGTACGTCCACGATGCTTCTCCTCGACCAATGTCTGGATGAATGGTGGTCCCGATGCCGTACACAAGAACAGGATGCGAGATATGATGAAGATATGATCAGCAGAGGAAGATTTCTGTGGACAGAAGAATGAAACAGAGCACAGGACCTGATGGGGTACGAAACGTACCTCTAGCATTGCGAGTGCGATCCGACCACCATCTACTTCCTTTTCTAAGAATGTACTCCGCGCCGGTTCAATGAGAAGAAGTGCGTTCGCGATACAACGTAGAGCTTCGCTTGACGCCTCGGGATCATCTTTATACGTTGAAGATAACGTCAACAGTATCGATAGATTATTTGGTGACGAGACGTATTTTGAACCTGAAGGGTCCTTGCCCAAGGTCTTTACGGCGAGCAAAGCCTGTGAAGCATCTGTAAAAAGCAAGACAAGAGTCAGTGATGGTCAGGTTTGGCATCCACAGGGTTCACCTTTGGAAGATAATGTCGTTCTGGACCCACTACCATTCCCGGCTGCCTTGAGATCCCTCAGGATGAACTTTATTAGTTCAGATCGTGTTGAAGAGTCAATTGCAAAAGGTGAAGCTGGATGATAATTTACGTTCAACGCTGAAAACAAATGCGTGAGTTAATCCACGACATACTGTTGATGATTGATTGTAATACGCCAGAAACATCGGACCTCGAGGACGACGGCGAGAGTGCGGAATAGGCTGTTAGGATGTTAGCCATCATGATCGGGGATCGTCGAGGCTCGTCGTAATTAGAAAAGTATGAGATATTAGTGGAGTATTAGCAGACTAGAACGCGGAAAAGCGTTAAGCTCGTGAAGGTCAGAACAACGAGCAGTTGCAGTGGTCAATATGGAGAACAAGGCGGAGAACAAGAGCAGGGATCCTCGTTGCCATCTGACTTTTGTAACGAGCGCCTGTCAAAAATTGTCACAACTTTGACATCGGCCCGTTAATAAATATATTAAAAACGTCCTGTCATTCTTGGACCAGGATAGAATTACGATCTACTGTGTTGTAAAACCACCTCAAAACCTCCCTGCACGACTCTCCCAAGTTTGTCCGTCGCGTTTCAGCTGCCTGACATATGATAGGGAACTCGCAGTCCCTAAAGCGGCATGTGGACGCCTTGTACTTACTGTCCGCTCGCGCCGTGCAAAGCTCCATTTGCGCCATTTGTAGGTTGTAGAATCGGGATGCCGTTCACACGCGGCTCGTCGGCACCCGACTGTGCGGAGAAATACGATTCCAGTTCGGGGAAATTCTGTGCGAGGGCCTCGTCCAAGTATTTGCGATAAGACTGAGTGACGCCATCCAAAATCAGTTCCTCTATGACTGAGATCACGGAACTAGACTCACCTCTATTGCCACAATTTTACCGTTCATAAACTGGTTTTCAGTGGCTGCACGCTCGAGTCGTTCTCGCGTCAGCTGCATGGGATTCCGGGAGTTGTCAATGTCCGCAAGGACTTGCATAGGTATCATCGTCGGAATGTGTTGGGCCATATCATCGATGGTCGCGAGGTGATTTATCACCTCGTTTCTACGTAACACGTTGCAAATAAGTCACCCATCGCCGAAGGAAAAGTGGTATGGGACCGCACACTCTCAACCCCACTGGCTTGCCCCCGCCTGGTTTGTCCCGCTCCTTCGTCGAATCGTTTATCACAGTGGTTCCGAGATTATAGAGCGCATTGGCAAGGCCAAGCAATTCGAGCTCGAGGTCGCCCTGTGACCCCGAGGGCGCTGGAGACTGCGACGACCGCGGCGAATCTGGCGCCGCCATGAAGGCAGTCATTCTATGCGTGCACCTGGCAGACGATATAACTGAGTTTGAAAATATAACTATGCGCAAACAAAAGTAAC
>JABCKG010007931.1:0-11731 GCA_018851835.1 Hypsizygus ulmarius | reverse complement strand
ACAGATGACCAAATCCAAGCGTTGACGCTGGCGACGGACCCAATGAGATAGAATCTCTTCATCGGATGGTTGGTTGGTATTTGTTTCTGGATCTTGCGAGCCCCTTGTATATGGCACCATAGATTCAAGAGGGAAAATGCGACAGATGCAGGCTCTTGCATGCCAGCAAGACGCCAGAATGGCCATTTGCCATAGTATTGCCGAGCTCCAATGCCCCGCTCGGAGTCCAGGTTAGTGATTTCATGCATGCATGTATACTTGCAGTCGTCCCAACATGTCCACCCGGTGAGTCGTAACGTCAAAGGTAGAGAAACGGATGGCAGTTTTCGGCAATATTTTGTAGTGCATAGCTCGACGCACTTCGAAAAGTCGGGCGACTGCTCTCCAGAGGATGCTAGCGCTATCCCAAGCAACGTGAATATGAACAAGAAAGGGGCATCCTTGCGCATTGAAGCTCAGGGACTCGTGGAGAGATATGTCGAATTGGGCTGAGATCGTGGGAATTGTCGGCGTCGAGTTTCGATGATTTCCAATTTCTACAAGTCTCATTTCAACACTCGACCACCTCGAATTCCAGTGGCAAATCGTCCAACGTTTTGTATTTTTAGTGCCTTGGTATATTTTAGTTTTTTTTAGCTGCATCTAGTAGCTTCATTCCCGAAATTGCATCTTCCAACCCACAGTGGACGATCAAGTCATTCCATCCTCACCGAATTTGTAACTTCTCGAACGCTCACCGGAGACATGGTCAGAACATCCCAAGCTACTACTTTCTCGTCTGCTCCATATTTCTTCGATCGCGGTCCACACGGAACGGCACAACCTATCACGGAAAGAATACACGTAAGTACACCTCCTTCGACGCGGTTCGCAGGTTGAAGTTATATGTCCCGTTTTATAGCCTCATTCCCGTCCCATTGTATCATATTACTCACCAACAGGCGTGGGCGGCCACCACTACGGAGTATGTCCACCTCCCAGTGCTATAATAGCTGTATGACTAACTTCGCGCGAACCTCGGTAGGAACGCCATCCAATGAAACCTCACCGTCTAACTCTGACGAACGCGCTTGTCATGGGATATGGACTTGACAAGCAGATTCATCACATATACGACCCGCGTCCAGCGACGCAGGCCGAGCTCGAGGTGTACCATGACCATGACTATATTGATTTCCTCTCCAAGTTAGCACACACACCTATTCGAAAGCTTAGCATGCTTAACATTTATTATGTCCCACTAGGGTCACGCCGGGTAATCAGGCGCAAATGAAACAACAGATTGAAGCGTTCAATTGCGTTGAGGATTGCCCGATTTTTGCTGATATATTCGATTTCTGCCGAATGTACGCAGGTGGGTCGCTCGCGGCCGCACGTAAGCTATGTGCAGGAACTACGGACATCGCAATCAACTGGTCTGGTGGATTACATCATGCCAAACGAGGCGAAGCCAGTGGATTCTGCTATGTTAATGACATTGTCCTAGCCATTCTCGAGCTCCTCAGGTCTGATTCTCTCATGGGAAAATATCTATCGTTAAACTAATGTTCAATTTGGCAGATATCATCCGAGAGTGCTCTACATCGACATCGACATCCACCATGGGGATGGCGTCGAATTCGCCTTCTACCAGACCAACCGTGTTATGACCGTCTCCTTTCACAAGTACACTGGTGACTTCTTTCCTGGCACCGGTAAACTGGATGACAATGGCTCCGGTCTCGGCAAGCACTTCTGTTTAAACGTCCCTCTACAAGACGGCATAAACGATGATATGTACCTCACGATATTTAAAACCGTGATTGATGATACCGTCACATCTTTCCGTCCCTCAGCCATCGTACTCCAATGCGGCGCTGACTCACTAGGGTGTGATCGTCTCGGCGCGTTTAACCTCTCCATCGCAGCTCATGGGGAGTGCGTCAATTTCGTCAGAAAGTTCGGCGTGCCGCTCCTCGTAGTCGGCGGGGGTGGGTATACGATCAAGAACGTCAGTCGCTGCTGGACGTACGAGACTGCTGTCTTGGTAGGCGCTACGATTCCCGACGAACTCCCCGCAACAGTATTCGATTCATTTTTCGAGGACTCACATTGGAAGCTCCACCCTCCGCTAACGGGAAAGGTGGATAATCAAAACACCCCGGCGTCGCTTCAGAGGATCACCATGAGTATACGGAATAAACTGCGATATCTTCAGGGTGCACCTAGTGTAGCAATGCAGGAGATTCCCCCAAATTTGCAAGGCTTGCTTTGGGACGAGGAACGGACGGCGGAAGAGAAGGACGAGGAGGCGAAGGGCACGGGCGGGGCGGGTGAGCAGAGAGAAGCAGAGCGGAGTGCGGTGCCGAATGAGTTTTTCGATGGGGAGGATGATGTGGACCGGGATGAGGAGGAAGGTGTGTCGGCCACACCGCGCAGAACCGCCATGGCAACGCGTAGTACGAAGGATGTCCGGCGTGGAGCGCGGAGAGGAGGCAGGGCGAGAGGGGCTGCGGGAACGTCTACCGCCGCCATTCGGGAGGAAGGAGGCGAGGAAGATGGGGAGGAGTCGGTTCCACCACCAACGAGGAGAGGCGGTCGGCGGGGGAGGGCAAGAGGTGGACGTGGACGCGGACGGGTGAAAGTGGGCGAAAAGGATAAGGAGAATAGCAATCCAGGTGATTCAAACGAGGGTGCCCCCGTAGAGGTGGAGGTGGACGTATGATAGACGAGGGGCGTGGCGATCTCATTCTGTACTTTTCCGCCGGCCGAACAAGACACTCCCCACCTCATCGATGTCTCAACCAAGTTCGCCGACATACTAGTCTCTGAAGTTGCCTTACTTATTATATGTATAGATGTTTAATTTGTATCTGTACTAGCATTGATTCTGATATTGGTTTTGCACAATGAGTGGAAGGAATCTTCGAAACGTCGTCACATCCAGCTTCTGCCGAAATATGAAAAACTTTGCAGATCGCGAAGATGGGCGTAATCATTAAATACATTTGTACAGGTCATAAGGATACTACTGTAAATAATAGAGTGGGCGGCGTGGCAGAATGCTATTGATACATTGCCCCCTCCTGGATGTCCAAGGTAACTAGTTGTTCGGCATGGTTGAGAACGGCGTGAATCTTTGTGAAGTGATGCGTCACGAGTCAAGGTCGTGGTAAAAAGGATCGTGTTGGGTGCGAGCATCCAGCTCGGAGGCGAAGTAAATGGGCGAGGAGTGGCCGGCGGGAAAGGCAACGAGTCTCGAAAGAGAATGATAATGAGTGGCGGAGAATGTTGGGAATTGGTATATGTATGGCTTCGGAAGTTGCCATTCAGATGGATTTTGAATGTAGCAATGTTTATGAGCGCATGAGGGTCCAAGCTGCAATACCACCAAGAGCGGCAAGCAGTAGGAGCATGAGGAGGGCGTAAAGGGAGCGAAGAGCCCACTTGACTTCTACTGCCCGCATCTCAGCAATGATTTTGTTTCGTTCCGCGGGGGTCTTTTCGGGCATCCACGCCAGCTCCGCGTCAGAATCGTCGCTGGGCGCGCGCAGAGGTGACCAAAGGATCCATGCACCCATGATCCAGAATGGAGGGAACACTACAGGCGAGTAAAGTAAGCTTTATGCTGGTTGAGGGAAATATATAGAAGACACGTACAGAATCCGAATTTGAAGAGATATTGAGCCAGTGTAACTGGCTCTGCGGCCTTCCTTGAGTAAGGAGGCAGATCATCGGTGACATACGGTGGTGGGACGTCAGCGATACTGAGATCATGGCGGCTCTCGTGTGTGCGTGACGAGGAGAGGGTGTATCCGAAGAAGTCATCGAGAGGGCTCCGAGCCGTAGCTGCCTGAGCAGGCAGAGCACGCGTGATATAAGTGAGGACGGGCGTCGGTGTCGGGAGGGATGTCTGTGCTTCGATATCAACAATGTTGGAAGGGGCGGGGGCGACGACGGAGGAAGACATTTTGCTTGTTGATCACTGTGATTGGGTGTGATGGTGGTCGGGTGACTTGTAGAGGAGACTGGAAGTCGATTGGAGTGCAGATGTTGCTGAGGATGACATCGTTCGCATGCAGGTTATATATCGCTCGTGGTTTCTGAAAAGGTGAAGCAATCCAACAGCAATCCAGGAACATTTTCCCCGTCGGTAAGGGTCCTTGACGACGGATTGGACCGACGATTGGCGCCCATATGTGTAAATAGGTGTCAATAAACATCCCGCCATGACCTCTTTGGCAGAGGCTCAGCGCTGGCGGAGGAGTAATTTTATCAGATGGTAAAGAAATATTGCGGATGAGCTATAACAAAAAGTTTAAGAGAAAGAACGATGAGATATTCGACATTCTTGTTTCCCTGCGGTGAAACAATTGGGTAGGATTTACCATAATAGGAAAGTGTACAAACCTGCCTTAACAAGAAGAATGCCGACATCACACCTTTCAATCTCTTTCAATTGGTGCAACCGCCGGGTGAATTCTCATCAGAAGAATACTTGATTGCCTGCTGGCTTCATCTTTGTGCGAGCGATGCGCATTGGATGCGCGCGCCGTCCATAATTTGGGAACCAACTTCAGAACACTCACGTCAGATGGGTATATCGCATACTATACATAACATATAAGTTTTTCTGCCCAATTCGTAGTTTAGCACTCCCCGAAACGCACGAGCTTAAGCCTAAGGCTACCCTTTTCTGCGTTTCTGAGTGATGATCCATGATCTGTAGAACTTCGCCAAGTCTCATCTGACCAGTTGACACAGCTAACGGCGACATACGGCATACTAGGGACCATGGTGCATGCATGGTCCATCAGAAACCCGCCTGGCAGTGCTCACCGAAGGATATCCATCCACTCGAAGGTAATACTTGGCTCACGCAAAAATAAATTATCAGAGTACTCGATATTATTCCTTCCAGAAGACGACCAGCTCATCTTACACCTTATTTCCTGGGTGTCAACACCACAGGCAACCGCCCCTTCAACATCACAAAGTAATCCAACATATCCTCCTCCCATCTTTCCGGTGCATACCCATCTTCAAACTTCATATCGAAGCGCTGCATCATCAAACACACCAGCATGCGCATCTCCATCCAGGCGAGATTTTTGCCGACACAATTACACGGCCCGAATGAGAAAGGAATGAAGGCATTCGTATTGAGAACAACATTGCTCTGGTCTTTGAACAGAGCGGGCTCGAGTTCCAATTGCTTTTCGGATGCCAACCATCGTTCGGGAAGGAATGTGTTTGGATGAGGAGCGAAGTTGCGAGGATCGCGATGGAGGCAGTAGAATGGAATGAATACGCTTGTGCCTTCGGGGACATAGCTGGGAAGGTGACACAATGAAAGACGTGATCAGAAACTGATTGGAGACGAACATACTATTGACCGATGGCCTTTCCGCCAGAACCTTTGTCGACGTGACGTTGGGATCCGCTCAGGACAGGTGGTAACAGCCGCAGGCTTTCATTGCTAAAGTCCGAAGCCAAACACCATCAGAAAGAACTAGGTTTGCCCACCAGCACGATACTTACAGTGCACCGTTTAAGTATGGCATACGGGCTTGTTTTGCGTAATCCAAAGCGTCTTCGCCGTACTCGTCGATCTCAGCCTGGAGCCGTTTGTACGTAGTAGGATTAGAGAGTAAGAAATACACAAGGTTGGTGATTGCCGTTGACGTTGTATCAGACCCAGCGATGATGGCCAGTCCGCCTGCGGATATTGTCAATGCTTTTGGTCCTACACGGCATGGGGTTACTCACCATCGCTGACAACCTCGAAAACGGTTGGCGGGTTTGACGCAACACCATCTTCATCAATCTGTACATGGAAGCTTCAGAGATAAAAATACGGAGTCTCAATAACCATACCAAATGATGGAATAGATCCTTGTGCGGTGAACCACGTTTTTTTCGCGCCATGGCTTGTTTCTTCGCATGCTCGCGGAAGGCTTTGAGGTCTTTCGCGAAGTTCGGGAACCTTAAGAAAAGTGCACCTAACCACGGTACGTGACCCATAAAAATAGCATTCCTGCATTGGTTCATCGTCAGCATTGCGACAAGGACGTCTAATAATGACTGTACTTTTGGCCGGCCTCCATGAGATGCCAGAGTCCATCCACGTCCCCATCTCGCATCATTTCGGTGCCTCCGCTGAATCTGTAAGCAGGGATAAGCAGGTCCTCGGGCAGAAGCGGGGTATATAGATCCTACGCAAGATCGTTCATGAAATCATATCTAAGCATAGGTAGGTTGACCGAATGCTCATCAGGGTCAAAAATAGAACAAACGTACGCAAAGTAACCAATCCACTGAGTCATATCCACGGCCCCTTTCTGATACCCGAGAGTTTCAACAAGCTGCAAGCATCTATTGGTCAGGATGCCTTCGTATCCTTTCAAAGCAGCTGTGCTGAATGCCCGTGTCCATGGGCGTCGTCGACGTGTATGATCCAGCTTGTCTCTCAATGCAATCATAGGTTTAACCTTCTCTTGCTCAGGAACACGCCCGTCCCAGACTGTTTCGACGTGAAAAAGAAGTATAGATAAGAAACCATACCATAAACGATAAATGATACAGCGGAGAAGTATAAAAGACGTACATGGGCCTTTGGCTAAGCCTGCGGGGCCCATCGTGGGCGCAACTGCATTAACGTCACGAATGGAAAGTTCATTGGGGCCTGGAACGGTGCATCAGAGAACGAAGACAAGTGACATACTATCCAAGGAATGAAGTGCTCACCGATTCTGATCACATCGCCATATTGCTCGTGGAGTCTGGCATAGTACATATGCTGCTTTCCGCGAAGAGAAAGGAAAGCCAGCCAGAGTTTTGAGACCTTGCAGATGAGAGGACCGGGGTACTTTGCCAGAGGGTGCCACGGAGATAGCCGATAAGCAACGATGGAAGTTGCGAGAGTTGTCCAATATGCGAAGAATGTAGTGAGCAGTGCAGAGGCGAGGGACGTAGAGTGTTGGAGAAGCAGACTCGTCAAAGCAACTGGGATGCCAAGGAGGAGGACAACGAGGTAAACCGGTTCATGCGTTTCAGTACGTTTGAAGATTCCATGAATCAACTGAGATGTGTCAACACATTCAGTCCTGTATTAATATTGCACATAAGTTCAATACGCACCAATGCAGCACCGACGACAGAAAGGATCGAATTTCGGTAGGAGGGTGAAGCAAGACGGGCGAGCAGGTCCATTGCGTGTAAAGAGCACCCCTGGGTAGCAGATCGAGTTTTATACTTACTTGAAACAGCTGTCCCGATGGAGAAGCTAATATCTTTGATTCCGTGGCGCGGGGACTCCAGCAAGACAAACAGTGCCGAACTGAATTGAATTCTAGAGGGTTGTACTGTACTTGATAATCGTCCGCGAAACGGTGAGGTACTTGCGACGCAGCACACCAAGCTAGATAAGGATAGAAGAGAAGACGCGAAGAACCATCAGGCCGCGTGAAAGGGATCGCTGGATCACGTCGATGGACGGAGGTTCGGAATGATGCAAGAGAAGGCAGTCAGAGAAACTTGACAGACGAGTGAAATTCGTTGTAATTGCTTCCTCGACACATTGCTTTTAGCGATGCAGATTCTGTATCGCAGTCATGGAATGCGTCGACTCGGATACTGAAACTGCTAAAGCCCTGCGTAAACGCGTCATGCCGTGTGATGAAATCCCTGGCCCCGAGTCTGTTTCATCGGTAGTTCGAATGTCATTTCCAGGCCTCCATCACATGTGCGGTGACGCCTCGACGTCCTCAATAGATTTTCAAATGCCGATAACATCGCAAGCCTCCAGATGTGTCGTAACTTATCTTTACCAGATACGCCGGCCGTTGGGAAGAACTTGAATCATGCCTGTCGTGTTCTTGTGTTGCATATATACCATGCTTGATGCCCTATCTTCCAGATTGGGCTATGCATGCGCACTACTATCATTTCGACGACTGAGGTTGGGGAAGTGGACGATCAACCGACAGTGGCTGCCGTCACGTTCTTGGTTGCCCTCAAAACTTGATTCCCGAGTTTTCTGCCAGTCGCATGAGCAGCAAGAACAAACATCCGTCACCAACTCCCCCCTGAAGGTGCTGTATCAGGCTAGTATCCTCTAGGGGATAAATTAGTTGCTCCAACTGCCCCTCTTTATTGAGCTTTGAAAAGGCCGACTTGGTGATATGTAATACTGTATAATTGCAATGGTCAAATGGGACGGTGGTCTTCATTGACGTTCGTTTCACCCCCAGTGTACCATTGCCATCTCCCAACAGGGAGTCACAAGACAAATCCTGAATACCGAGTGTGCAGTCCACAAGAGCTCTGCACTGCCGCAAGATGACGAACGCCACCCTAGCATGGAGAGTGCCATTGTAGTTGAGAACATCGAGATGCGTCAACTGGTGCCATGCGAAATGCAAGAGGCCGGAATGGAAGCACGACACCTGCAAAGTCATGGTCCGCAGATTCGTGGCGCACCATAAATACCCTACCCTGTCACCTAAATCTGTCATACCTCCGAAATGCAAACAAATATGTACTATTACCAGCACCGTCGTCGGATACAGTACCAATAACATTTAAGCCACGTATACCTCGCGCACGAAAACAACACACACAACACAAGAAACAGTACGTCGACGCTCGCGTAAGTAAGTAACCGATACAGACAGCGTTCATTCAGGAGCAAGGTGAGGAAGGCAATTAAGTCGAAAGGAAGAGGAAAAGAAGTGAAAAATAATAAGTCAAGAAACAATAACGGCTATCGAGACACGGAACGGCACAGACAATCATGAAAGGGGGAAGCACATCACGGATACTTACTTTTGTTCAAGCTCCAGCGCACATACTTACGTCGCACTCCCATTTTCCTTCGCCTGCGCCAGCCTTCCTTGTCCCTGGCCCGTTACGCTCCCATTCGGCTGATACATATAGGGATGATGCGTTTTACCTCCAGCCGCATCCCCCGTACTCGGCCTCGCTCGATAATAGCTGGTCCGCTGCGGCTCCTGTTGCTGCTGCGTGGCACCGACAGTGATCACGGGCGAGGGCGTGCTCACAGCGACGGTCGGCATAGGCCACGGGAGGCTGCTCGTCGTGCTCGCGGCAGAAGCGGGTTTATTGGAAGCAACGGAAGACGAAGATCCAGAAGATTGTGCGGGAGGAGGCCGCTGCTGGTGCTGCAGAGCGGGGGATGCGGCGGGCGTGTGCGAAGGGGAGGTGGAGGGCGCGGGCATGGTTTTCGCGCTGGTAGACGTGGCGTTGGCGGTGGTGGTGGTAGGGGGGACTGTCGGCGTAGGCGGGACAGACGGGCTCGCACCATCGCTCGCCTCCGCCTCCCGTCGCCGCTTCACACCTCTCGACGAGCTCTCTTTCAGCCCGAGCGCCGTTGCCTTGATCAAAATTTGGTGTCTGAACAACAAGATCAGCATTAAACCAGGCACATCTGCGTGCAACCCACCTTGTCCGTCCAGCACCCCACTGATGCACCACCCAATCCCACTCGATATCCCCCGAACTCCCTACAGACCGACTGTCCTCCGCAAGTTTCTTCAGCCTCTCCGTCTCCTCGTCTGACCACGCACCCTGGTTCCCCGTCCCTGGTGCCTCATGCGTGACTGCCTGCGTCTGACTCTGTGCCTGTGAGGGCACCTGAGTCTGCGTCGGTTGCGGGGGCGGTGGCTGCGGCTGCGGCGAATAATACGTCGCAGCGCCCGGATACGACGGGTACTGGTAGTACGGATTGGCGGGGTACCCTGCTGGCGGTGGCGGGGCATACATGGAGTACTGCGCGTGCGGATATCCTGTTTGGTGCGGGCCGAGCGAGACGACGA
Source organism: Hypsizygus ulmarius (assembly GCA_018851835.1). Classification (NCBI taxonomy): domain Eukaryota; kingdom Fungi; phylum Basidiomycota; class Agaricomycetes; order Agaricales; family Lyophyllaceae; genus Hypsizygus; species Hypsizygus ulmarius. Next base: position 1,916 of record JABCKG010007931.1, on the reverse strand, counting down.
AGGACTGGGGGTTGGTTATCACTGGGGCGGAGGCGGTGGCCGAAGGTTTGGTTGTCGGTGCCGCTGTCGAGGCGCGCGTGGATATGGAGGACGTGGATGCGACGGGTGGCGGGGCTTGGTACAGGTTTGGGGGCATGGAGTAGATGGGGGGTGGTGGCGAGGAGATGAGCTGCGAGGGGTTCGCAAGCTGTGGGGAGGTGAGTTTGTGTTGGTTTGAGATAGAAGGACTTACGAGGGTGTCGCATATGCGCTTTGCCTCGCCAAGCATGACGAGGGGATCGACCTTGTTACTCGGACCCATCTGATAACACTGTGCAATGACCAGAGGTGGTGTTCCTTTCTGCAACTTCCTGTGAGCACATACAGACGCTGGCAACAACATAACTCACCACGAGCTCCTCAGCCGCACCATAAAACTCGGCACAGAGATTCAGTACCCGCCACTGAAACTCGTAGTACTGCTGATTGTGCGCATTGACATCCGGATGTTGCGGAGGCGTCACCCCCGCCACCGGATGATAAAAAGCCGCGCCGCCCTCCTGCTTCGCCGCCTGTCCGACGCGCGGCTTCCTGTTCTTCGAGCCGCGTGGACGTCCCGGGCGGCGCTTACGGTCTGGCTCCTGTGAATCCGGGTCGTCTTGGTGTTGCTGTGCCTGTTGTGCCGGGGTAGCGGTCGTGCTATATATAACAGTCAGTCTACGAAGTGCAGTGATACCGGAAGTGTATGTACCTTGTTGGCTTTGTCTGCGGCGAGGATGGGCTGCTGCCGCCATCGGGCTCGTTACGACTGAGCTGCTCCTCCACCATTCCCTCGTCGTCGCCGTCCTCCTCCTCCTCTTCCTCCTCCTCGCGTTGGGTGGGCGCGGTGCTCGACTTCTGGTTTGTGTATATTCCGGGGGTAACGTAGGCGTTCTGCGGAGGGTGCAGGGCATGAGACAAAGGCTGATAGTGCTGTGGATTGTCCATGGGCGCCGTTGAAGTTGATGGGAGTGATTTCGGGACTACATGAATGCAACATTGTCAGTTCAACGTTCATCCAAAAGTCTATACATACCCCTGATATAGCCTTTATTGTGTGACGGAATAAAATATGCCTATCGCCAAAAATGCGAACCTAGATTACCGGTTTGCGCCTGATAAGCTGGCTAATTCCTATGTGATATCTATCTGGATTATTCTGAGCACGATCTGGCTGCTTGTAACGCTGGGTGTTTGGAAGAAAGAGCACTGGCTGCTCGCTGTCGAAACTGGTGCTCAAAGTTCAATGCTGGATGGTTTTCCGTCACCCATCACGCAAGTCACACATTCCACCTTTTCCACACGGACCACTTTGTTGATCGCATATCGCAATGCGACATCCAGTACTGTAGACTGTTGATATGTACAGATGCTACACTCAAGTACAGTCCAGGAGTGAGATTTTTCTCCTGTTTTGTGTCATTTGTGGGGAAGGTTGGCCAGTGGAGCGTAACGCTGAAGCATCCCTTTGCTTGCCTTTGATTGCAGTCGAAGCTGAAGCCAACCTAGGCCAAGCTTGCAGTTCCGATCTCCGAGGGTTCTGAGGTTCAACCTGGCTCAACCTAATAGATCTCAACCGCAAAGCTCCTGCTGAAAAATGTTTTATCGCAGCTCAATTACTTTTTGAATATCAGGTATTCAAGGAAAAGTACTCATATTTCTCAGAGAACAACCAACGGTATTCATTTGAATTCGCAACGGCTCGCGATAGATAGTATTTGATGCCTAGATTCAAATTATATACATTCAAAATACCTAGTAATCACTTCCCGCCTCTCATCGCTAAGCCCTTTCACCCTCTTCAACAATCTCTCAGCAATTACTGACCTCCTAGATTCGTGAGTTGTAATTTCAAGCTCGACCCTGACAAAGTCTTTCACAGCCAGCACCGTCGCCGC
>JABCKG010007930.1:0-11755 GCA_018851835.1 Hypsizygus ulmarius | reverse complement strand
TCGAGGCGAGAACTGTGTTCTAACATTCAGCACCGTCTGCACATCATGAGCCTGTTTGTCATTTGAAAACTGACCTTCTCAAAAAACCACAAGCGTTAGGTATTTACTTGCCACAATAGGCATCAAGATTCAAGATTGAAGTACTTAAAAGCTATTGATGTAAAGTTGGCAAGAAATCACCGGAAATCAGCAGCCGAACATAATTTTACAACCACGTTAATCACTCCATAAAAAGGGAGGCGAGTCCAAATCGATTAGTGGAATTCCAGGAGGACAACTTCAGTCTCCTGAATATCCAAACCCGACGCCCCAGGCAGCGTCTCGACTTTTAATGCACCACTGACACGGCCGTCGCTCGTTTCATAGGTCTGTCCACCCCATGTCAAACCGGACGCATCTGTTGCTCGCCTGGATGAAATGAAAGGCTCAGATTCATCTTTTATTTTAGGAAATCGGGTACAAACCCGATCGCAAGCCGCTTCACAGACATAGAGGCAGGGGCAGTAACTCCAGTGCCAGTAAATCCAAGATCGAGATGAACGCTCGTTCGCGTCGTACTTTCCGGGAGATACGCCTTCGAGTTGATGAAAACTGCTCGTACCAGTTTGATACCCTCGTAGAATGCGTAGCCCGCAATCTGCGCGTGGTTTATTGTGAGCTCGACGATCTTCGCGTTCCCCGTTTTACCGATGGCCTCGGCCGCGATGATTGCAGCGTAGTATTGCGGCTGCACGTGAGCTGGAGCTGGCGCAGGTAAAGTCGTGCCGTCCAGGGTTGAGCGGGTTAGTGTGATAGGTTGAATCTGAATTTGCTTATTTAGAGACAAGGACATCACTGCTGAAAATTGAGGAAGCTTTACCAAAGCATACTTGAATCCGATGCCGACATGAAAGAATACGGTTGATATCTTCAGCTGGGTTCTGTGGGAACTTCAGAATTAGGTCAACCAAGGTGACGGCATGGCGATATACGTACGCGAAAAGAGCATAGTCCAAAGTCCACAACGCTGCTCCGGCAGTATTGCTCACTCCAGGAGCACCCTTCGTTCAGAATTGTCAGGAGTATACGCGGACTAAATCAGATGAGAGTCGTGTTCTTACATGGCAAGCATAGCTGTTGGTTTCTCCCAAGATATATTCCAAACCCTGTGCAAAGGTAGCTTCGATGTCAGGCTTGAAAACTGTGAGGTTCCCTCGTATTGTCGATTTGGTCATCAGGTCCTGGAGGAGGCCACCACTTCCTGTGCAGAATGAGCCACTATAGCGGTGCTGGGATATCCTAGATCAACGTCAAAAACACAGTAAACGAGTTTGAATGGTTGACTTGGAAGACAAGGGTTGCTTACGCAGATATCAGCTTTCCAGGTCCTGTGAGGAGACCCGCTTGGAAGGCTGCCTGAGGCGAGAATCCACTTGTACTATGCGAGGAACCGGCTAACGATGCGCCGAGGAACTTGGTATGGGAGGTAGTACTTATTCCAGCCGCGGAGGAAACATCGCCGGCGAACTTGAGCCACCTATCAAGTTGGTCAATATCTACGGTCGGGCATGTATTTTGGGAAAGCGCACTCGGTAACCCATTGGGTTGAGGTATATGTCGTAGGTCGCAGGCCATTGTTCCTGTAGAGATCTGGCTCATTCCCTATTTCAATGTAGTCTAACACAATTCCAGCATTCTTGATTTCAGGAGAAGATAATGCCTTGGCGATGGAACGTGCTTGGAGAACGGCAGCAGTGACGTTATTGGATCCTAAGTTGACACCCCATGTAACCCGCGTATCTGCAACCATTACGGTTTAACCCCAAGTGCTATTCCCAAACACAGATGGTTTGAACGTACTTGGAGGGAGGAAGCGTGTGGTGGCGTAGTACGAGTCTCCAACGACGATGCGAGACGCTTCCGGATACGGCACCACAGCAGTTGGAGGCGGAAATATAGCCTCTGCAAACTGGACACCGCGGGAATTTGAGATCCTCGCCGCAGCAGAAACTGCATCACAAGTTACGCCTACCTCAACATCCTGCCGAAAGTGTGTGTGATCTTCGCTGTTGGCTCCAATCCTAATATGAGGTGGGGATCCGGTAATTTGTTTCAAGTTATCAAGAGTGTTGTAGAAAAACGCATTTCTCGACGTTGTGCCAGACCAATCTGTCCATCGATCCATTTCAATGGACAGAGAGATCAACGATGGGGAAACAATGGGAGCCGTTGAAGGTGCGAGCAGAGGGATGGAGACATTGAGTGCATGAGAAACAGAGACAACGAGATACAGGAAGGAAAGCCTTCGCAAGAAGGCCTGGACCATATCTTCTGAAGGACTTGTCTTGAATCTTGATTGCATGTTCTGCAACCTATGGCTATAAGTATTCTTGAGGTGTTCCTTTTTGGTTCAGAAGCGTGTTTCGTAGCCTCGTGGGGTAGAAGGCAGCGAAACCGACGTCGAACAAATGTGAGGTCATAGTGTGCTGTTAAGCAGGCACAAGTACACGAATGAATGCTTCAAATGCCGAACGACGGTCTTCGATGTCAATGACTGATCAAACATGGGCTTCAGCTGACGAGACCCGTGTGCAAGGAGTATATAAAGGGAGGAGAGAAAGCAGAAAAAGGAAATGTGATGCCAGCCTGAGGTTGGCTTCGAATCAACGTGTTTGTGGACCCGTGTGATTTCAGCTCGAAGAGGCGTCTAAAGGCCGTGGGGCAAGGGACAGAGGAGTCATTGGCAGAAGCTTCATGGTGAAGTAGAAGTCCGGGCCGGATATTCCGAGCTGCTGAAGCAATCGGTGAACCACAGAAAGCTCAACAGAAGTCTAATTTTGGCTAATGAAGCGATATGTGTGCAACTTCTCGTAGCTTTGTCACTTGGGATGTCGCTCTAAAAGCCGAAAAAAAGCACATTGAGATGCTGAGCGAATAAGCCAATGAGACAGCATGAGAGACGACGAGAAATAAAGGTCAAACGTACGAGAAAGCTGTCGATCAGGAGATCAACGAAAATCATCAGCCAAAGCCAAAGACTTAAGCACATCTCTTTCAGAAGAATATGATGAATAGACAGGGTAGATATGGAGCAAGAAGTCGTTGCGGTTCACAAGGGAGAACGATCGACTCCTCCAACCTGGGCGACATGACATGGTGCAGAGTTTACCATCAATAACCACGCCTTCAGATACTGACTCGGAGAGCTGGCCAATTTGAATCTTGAATGCCTGAGTTTTGCTTCCATCTCTGTACGAGATATATAGGCCAAGCCAGCATGAAGAGGTTCTGAACATGTGAAGGAAGAAGTGAAGGAAGAAGGTGCGTGTGTGGCGATCAGTGCTGAGGTTGACGAGTGCTTGGTTTGAAAGGCGTTGCCTTGCGTATGTTCCCACGCCCCATCGGTGGTTATGTATTTGGATCAGAGGGCGTTGCCTTCTAAGCGCTCCGAATCCCGCAGCAGTAACTCCGACAGCTACTACCATCACTTAAGATGCAAGGATTCAACAAGTATGTGGCTCTCGCTGTGAATCTCTCATTTCTCTGACGTATTTGCGAATTTCTAGATATTATCCACCAGACTACGACCCCTCTCATGGAAGTCTCAACAAATACAGAGGTAACGTTTGTTTCCTTGTTTCTTTTCCAGAAATGCTCAGTTGTCATTGACTAGGCAAACATGCACTGGGAGACCGTGCTCGTAAGATTGACCAAGGAATTCTAATAACTCGGTTCGAGATGCCTTTCAACATCTGGTGGTATGTCTCTTCGTAATTCTTGACCAACATCGTGCATAATCTGATGTGGTTTAGTGGCACTTGTAACAACCACATCGGAATGGGCGTGCGATATAACGCAGAGAAGAAGAAGATCGGCGCTTATTATTCAACTCCCATTTTCTCCTTCCGCTGCAAATGCCATCTCTGTGATGGATGGTTTGAAATACAAACCGATCCAAAGGTTGGGGCGGTTTCGTTGTTCTGCCTCCAAAGCTGACACATGTTTCCTAGAATACTCGTTACGTAGTGACATCTGGTGCGAGGCAGAAGGACGAGGATTGGAATCCAGAAGAGAATGGCGGCTTTGCAGTTCATGGTAAGTCGTTGTCTGACTTACCTCTGGTCAATCTACTCACTTCTAGTGCAGACACCGAAGGTGCAGCTGCTCCTGTAGACCCCTTGGCTGCCCTCGAGAAAACCACGGACGCCCAAAATTATCTAGTGAATGTGCAAGCACCTCGACTAGAGTCTTTGCAAACCGTCTCGGAGCACTACAATGCAGATCCGTACACATTGTCAAGCAAAGTCCGAAAGCGTTTTCGTGAGGTGAAGAAGGTGGAGCAGCAAAAGCAGAAGGCCGAAGATGAGATCAAGGGACGTTATGGGCTGCCTGAGACACTCAGTCTGATTGAGGATGACGAAGCGGCGAGGCAGGCGGCGAAGGAGGAATGGGAACGGGGAAAGCAGGTGTTGGCGCTTGAGGAGAGCAATAAACGTCGGAGGCTGGCTGTCGATATCGTCTCGATTCCGTCATCCACCTCCGCCAAAACCTCGCAACTGCAACTTTCAAGGCCCTCTTTGAACTCCAAGTCATCGTCTAGCAATCCTATCAACTCCCTCCGGGCTCGAATATTGGAAAACACTGCACGTCGGTCCAATCCTTTTAGTCAGCCACGAGCGACTTCGAGTAAGAACCACAACATTGCCTTCACAAAGTAACCTTGCAATCGTCGTCGTCTTGTATTATCATACCCCTACCCCTGCACTAATACTGTAGCCACAAGCCTTGCATTGTAGCCTTATTCTCATTGTCCGTTGCCGAGTTAGCAAGAAATCGATAGCAAGGAAAACAACAGGTAGGAGTACAGAGCATAACCAAAGGAAGTAATAAGAGATGAGAATAGAGGGCCGGGAATAAGAAACCTGAAGGATAAAACGAATAAATATTTGACTCCAGGAAACAACCGTAGGATAACTATAAGCCAAACAACAAGTGGAATTAAGGAGCAGGAAGTGATGTTAGTCGAGTGGGTAAAGAGGAACAGATAATGAAGAAAAAATAAGCTATGACCCTATACATACAGCTATGAGGTAAATATCGCCCACGGCTGTTCCAGCGTTGGCATCGGACTGTCCCATTTCCACTCTCCCGGTTGATAATATGCTGATTCTCCTCCATCGATCTCCTTCAAAGTGCCCAGCCGTAGCAGGTCCGGGAAGTCCTCCGTTTTAGTCTCAGTCGATGATAGTAATGCGTGATGAGGGTCCGCCTCCGAATTCGATTCTGGACTGGGGTTTGTTGATGAGGAAGGAATGAGCTCCGGTGTTGGTGCTTTTGAGCCATCGTCGTTGTCATCGTCGAGCGGGTCAAAAGATGAGAAATCGAAAAACTCCACAAATTCGTCAGCCGGGGGTTCTGTTGGCGGTGGCGACGCTCGACTTGATTCTCCCAAACCAAGGGATGAAAGGTTATGCGTTGTCTCTGACCCGTCGGGTACCGTTCCATAGCCTTTGAGGATCATGTCTAGCGTCTCTGAGATATCAGTTGTCAGGGACTCCTGACCCTCTCCTCCAGCCGCCATCTTGATTAGCTCTGTCATCTGCTCAAGGAAAGCACTCGCGTCTTCTTCCGTCTTGATGTTTTCGACCGCATCCGTCTTCTTCTTCAGTGCTTCGCTCGTCGGGCCCTCCCAATCCGTCTTGACCCGTTTCGGGGGCGATGGCTCGTTCGCAGCACCAGACCCCGATGCTACAGGACTCGCCCCAAAAGCGTTAGCCGCGGAAGTCTCTTCCTCTCGCTGGCGTTTGGCGTTACCGCCACTACTTGATGCAGGTGTCTGCGGCTGCTCGGATGCAGGAGGAGGTGGGGCGGGGGGGTTCTGATTCTGATTCTTCACGGACGGGCGGCGCGTCTTGGGTGCAGCTTTCGCCTTCGCAGGTGCTTTGCCCTTCGGGGATTTGGGAGCTTGGGGAGATGACGCAATTTGGGTGGGGGTGGCTGCGCTTGCGACAGGTGTAGATGCGGAATATGCGGGGGGAGGGGTAGGTGTGGACATGGCAGCAGTGGCAGATGCATTTGGTGTCGATACGGAGGGTTTCTTCATGATTGGAGGAGGGCGGAGATTGACAGCGGGGCGATTGGGAGGATGGGGAACTTGTTGCTGTTGCTGCTGCTGAGGGAGATTGGGCATGGGCGGGCTCATATCTGATGGAGGGTGGCTGGGTGGCATGCTACCAGGGGATTGGTGATGATGTGGCTGCTGCTGCTGAGATTGGGACATTTGTTGTGGACGGTTGTATGCTTTTGAAAGGTAGTTGTTGGCCTGTTGATTCGCAAGTTGGACTTGTCCCATCATGTTCCGAAGGAAATCGAGGTTAACGATGTAAGGGCCACCGTTCGCTAACAAAGAGTGTTGTTGTTGAACGGTTGTAATCTGCAGGAGGATCAGCGGATCGCTCCAAAAGCGTAATGAAAATAAATGTCGATGGCACTTACAATGGCAATGAGTTGCTTTATCATGTCTTCCGATTTCGCAACGAAGAAATACATCGGAAGCTTGCTGTGAATCTCGGTAACCACCTGGTGCAACTGCTGAAAGAGGTTGTTGAATTGCTGCCTTTGTTCCACAGGAATATCCACGGGTCGCATGTTCACTAATTCTGCGAAACAAAGCAGAATGTGTATTAGTCAGGTATCAAAATATAACATAGATCGTTGCTGACTGTGGTTCCTGAAATCGTTCACCGTCTTCTCGATGAACGTTTTTATCTGCTCTTGATCAAGTCGAAGACCAGGACCATTCGGCTGCTGCGGAGGTCGGTTATTTATGAAGCCATTGCCCTGCATCGGCAAGCCACCGTTCTGCTGCTGCATGAAAGCGAGACGCTGAACAGTCCCAGGAGCACCACCGGCCTGTGCAGACCCTCCAGGGAAAGGTCCTCCAGGGCCGGATGCCATACCATGTTGTTGCTGTTGCTGTTGTTGCTGCTGCTCTTGCGGACGCATTCCCTGATTCTGGAACTGCCCGCGGAACATGCCCTGCTCGAGTACAGTCCTCTGCAGATGCGCCCGGTTCTGCTCGACGAACTTGATGATATTCTCCTGAACGCCCTGTGCACGAAGGTCTGCGACCGACTGGTTGGCGTAGCCGATGACAAGCTGCATCTGCTGAGGACTGAGCATCCCGCGCCCGGTCTGTTGCGGTTGTGATGGACCGGCGTTTCCACTGGCAGCAGCATTTGCCGCTCCTTGCGCCTGGACTGCCGCTTCTGCCTGCCGCTTGATGCGGGAATTCATGACAGAGTTGATGTAGACCTGGTCGAAAGGCCAGACATACTCCTTGTACACTTGTGCTAGACGTTGAGCCACGCCGGGACCTGATTTCGCAGGCTCCGTATCGGTGGCCACGAAGTGAACGAACCCCATTCTGCCACCGATAACGTTCCACAGCTCCTTGCTTTGCACCTGAAGCCCAAGCATTTTAATTAACTCAAAGAGTCAAGAAAAGAAACGGCTTACCTTGCCCCAACCGCCCTCCTGCATAACTTGTGTATGCAGCGCATGGAGATCGATGTTGCGCCCCTCGACAGACAACAGACGCATCTCATGCTTGACCCCCTTGCTTGCGCAGAAGTTCTTATACGTACTTTCGAACCTCGATTTATCTAGCGGGGGAAGGGGAAGGGATGATGACGGCGTAGGATGAACACCGCCAGCGCCAATGGACGCAGGCGTCGAAGAGCTGCCGCCCACGTTGTTCATGGGAAGCGCAAATTGCTGGCCCATGCTAGGAGACATCTGGTTCGGATACGGGCTGCCACCGGGGGCGGGCGTCGGGTGAGGCTGTTGCTGCGGGGTTGGACCTGAGCGTGGAGGAGGAACGTGTGATATGAGGTGATTCGCCTGCTGGATTTGAGCGTGGAGATGCGAAGGACTAGGCTGGATATTATTTTGCCCTTGCTGCTGGTTCGGCACTGGTCCCCGAGGCAATTGCGCGTTGCCGGCGTTGTCGAAGGTTTGCGATGGATTTCCCTGCGATATCCAGGACTGTCCGGCACCGGCACCGCCGCCACCTTGTTGATGTTGAGCAGCTTGAGCCCTGTGTAAAGGAGAGGAGAAAATCGTAAATATAGGCAGCTACCATGATATGTCTGGGGATTCCAGATATAAGAAAAAGAAAGTGGGGATCAGCGTACATGTTGTGAGCAGTCATGCTCTGGATCGCTGCATTCATCCTGTTCACATATTCCTTCTTCATCTTGATCTCCCCTTGTAAGTTTCTGATCTTGTTCACATAAGCTGGGTCCGTTGGGTTGCCTCGTTGAGCGCTAAGCTGCTGCAATACGGCTTCTTGTGCACTGATACTAGCCCGAAAAACCGCCGCCCGCTCGTTGATCTCATTTAGCGTCATCCGGCGCTGTGGCTGAGGTTGCGACTGCTGCTGGGAGTGTTGCTGCTGCATAGGCTGATTGCCTGCAATAGGATTCGTAGCCTGAGCACCAGGATGTGCAGGAGAAGGACGGCGATCGGCCATTCCAGGCGAAGAAAAAATGTCGCCAGGGGAAGAGTGGTTCATTGCCTGGATCTGCTGCTGAGCCTGCGCCTGCTGCTGTTGCTGCCGCTGGTGTTCCAACCTCGCAGCAAGATTCTGCGGCTGCTGGTTCTGCGCAAGCATGAGCTCAAGTTGCCGGGCGACGTTGGGATTGGGGTTGTGTCCCGCCTGGTTCGCTTGGAATGCTTGGAGCATGGCGGCTCGAGACATCGATTGCTGGAGAGTGGGAGCGTTAGGTAGTCCGCCACCGGCAAAGCTGCTTGGCATATGTGATTGCTGCGGCTGATTGGGGCTGGAATCAAGGAACGCCTGCGATTGTTGCGGTTGTTGGCCACCACCAGCGCCGCCACCGACAGCACCATTGACCATACGTTGTGCGCCAAGTTCAAACTGCTGGTTACTGAGCTGTTGCTGCTGCTGGGCTTGGACACGAGCAGCTAAGCTCTGGCTTCTTAATAGATCCATCATCTAGAACGAAAAGAACAGTGATTCCATCGTCAGTTGTAGAACGGGTTCTTTTTTACGTAACGCAGTCGGACGGTGGGTGGGGGCGTCGATAAGATGAAGACCCTAAACCGAGTAGCGCTGCGGCATGGCTCATGATCGCACGCATCGCAATAACCCACGCGTGTACGACAACACGATATGGCACGAATAGGTGCGCCGCTCGTGAGAAAGACACACGGTGCGACGGTTCCGAGTACAGCGGGATGACGGTAGGCGGGGGGAATGAGGATTGAAAAAGTGACCAACAACTCACCTGCGCATTTGTCTGAGGACTCATCTCTCCTCCATTCGAACGAAACTGTTGCATCTGCTGTATCTGTTGCCACATGCGACCCTGGTCTGTGAAGTTTGGCACAGGAGGATGGCCATCCTGCTGCTGCTGCTGTTGAGCCTGCTGGACCTGCTGCTGGCTTAGCTGCTGCTGTTGCTGCTGCTGCTGCATAAGGGCAGGGTTGAAGTTGGGCATCATCGGGTACTGGGATAGACGATCTGCCATTTATCCTGTAGCGAGTGAGAGCGTGGGGATAGCGAGGGCGCTTGTTGGACGGCACCGGCGTCGCAAAAGACAGAGAGCTGGGCTCCTGTGCAATCTGTGCTCGCTCCGGACGACAAGAGGAGGAGGAGGAACGGATTCCAAGTAAATTTTGGGATGCGTTGTGGTGGGAGCAAAACGAGGAGTCGCACTTGGCTGTGGCTGGGATTCCATGTTTGCGACAGTTGACAAGTCCGACTAAACTTTTTATTTTTATTATTCCCATTTCTGCCAAGTCACATTATTGTTCTGCTAAGTCAATAATTAGTGACCATAAACCGCCTCCTATTGCAATTGCCCGCTGTAGGTCTGCCTCAACCATCCTCGAGCCGCCTGCCGCATGATCGTCCATCTGACCTCCCGTGCTTCCGAATCCTCGTTGTCCTCAATCCCCGGCCAATCCTCGGATTCTACAGCCATCTCTTACCCAGCTGCGATTCACTCTCAGTTTCAAAACGTGAAAAAACGCTCACGTTGACAACGAGCTGGTGACTCGCTCTCCCTCCTGTCGCACGGTCCATCATATTTTCATGCCAGAGTGTCATAATACAACATCTTGGACCACAATGTTATGCAGACCAATAATACATACAGTATTCCGAAACACGCTCCTTAAACCCCCGTGTACGGCCCTTCCCGAGACGACACAGTGACTAAGGCCATGTTCCACCTCACGGTCCATCATCATTTCCGTGCCCCAATTCAGAGCTTCCTGTCACATCTGTCACCCGCGACGGTGTCTAAGCTTGTCTTCCGCCAGTCAGACGCTTGTGCCGATCGTACTGTAATGTACGGTACCCTTCGCGAATTGTCGCCACCGGCAGCGCGCTTTACTCGATATATAACGGGACGCGAACTTGCCGGCCTCTGTCCCAACTTTCCCCTCTTCTAGACGTCGACAGGCTCGGTAAGCCGGTGCGGTCCCCTATGATCAGCGTCGATGAGCGTCTATGTCGCGACCAGCGAACCTCCGTGGGCGCATCCAGTTATAGACACCGGATTGCTCGAGACGGACGGTCCTTGTTTGAGCTCAGGCCACATAGCGCAGCTAGGCGGCTTGACTCCTGTATCTAGCACTGCAGGAATACTTGAATATGCAATATACACAGGCCCTACTATTGGATTTAGTGACTGTTGCACCAATTGCGATTTGCGACAATACACATGGACCTATGACACCAATGAAGCCCAAGCAACGGATCACAGCCACCGGGCGCACAGACCACTACCGTCTCCTCCCAACCTGCCGGGCCCATAACACCAAAACGGATATACGTACCGTACACTGTGACATAAACTACGGCATAAACCATATGCATAAAAGCACCCTTTCTGCTCGTTCGCTATGGAAGCCGAACAACAGCACATGTGCACACGCTGCTAAGTACGAGTCGGATTCCAGTGGAACATCTGACGACGCGCGGATGCTCTGATATGGAAAAGGGAAAGGTCTCGATCCCAAACCAAACTGGACAGATAGACCAGGAAGAACGAGATGAAAACAAAATGTTCAAATTCATTTGTTCCTTTATATCAATACATATGCATGGATATGGGTATTTATTGTGCTAAGAATAAGGCTAATTAGACTAGGTATGCTTCGTAGGGCCCCACATCTCTGGACGCGCGCGTGCTCTGTGTCGTACTCATCGTCATACGACGACATCGCGTATCTCCTCGGTCGCTCCCGCACGCGTTCTTCTCTTTCGTGGTGCGACATAAAGTAGGACATGCGTATGAGCGAGCGACGACGTACCAATTGCTCGAAGATATTTGGTAGGCCCCCCGGTGCGCGGCCCGCCTTCCACTTGATCAAGAGATCCAGAACTAGCGGAGCTTTTCGAAGTAAGTTCATGCCAAATCTGAATCCGCTCGCTCCATGCAGCGTGTATCTCCGGTCCGGGATAAGGTTATCACTAACTCTATCAGATACCAGCACAGTTACCCATGTACTCCTCGAATAAGAGTTGAGTCTCGTAGGTTTTTGTACGCGGACGATCTCCGGTACTCGTCATGTTTGTGTCGAGGAGCATGTCCAACCTCCGCCCGTGCATCATAAAATGCACCCCCCCCCCCCCCCCCCCCCCCCCCCCCCCCCCCCCCCCCCCCCCCCCCCCAGCTCTCCACGCGTCGTTCCAAAAAAAAGAGGGGACGCGGGGCCAGGCACCCAAGAGAAAAAAGGAATG